>JAABKK020057539.1:0-10624 GCA_011634745.2 Catotricha subobsoleta
TGTTGGGAACTTAGTAAATTATTTACGTTTGGTAAAATGTATTCACGAGCTGCGTTTCAGCGTGTGATGCTAAATTCTTTCTGAATGAGCTGTATTACGTTCAAATGTTCCGGACCCATTGATTGATTCTGAACAAACTAATGGCCAGTAGTAATGTTGTCGAATATCGTGTCCTTGCGATTTAATTACTTTTAAAAATACATATTACTAAATCGGTTAGTCGAACTTTGAGCGTGGCTTCAAGAACAGCGAAATTGCTCGTGAATTTAATTTATTTACTGTTATGTATAGTGCTCTGGTAAAACATAAAATCTTTTCAGGTGTGTTGTAAAACCTATACATTTTCAAGCCCCATGGATTCTGTGACTACTGACTGGTCGATGACCTGATTAATATCCGTGCACTAAATCTTAAGAAACAAAAACAAAGTAACTATAAGCGGAATTAATACATATAGCAAAAAGAAAGTAGTGTAAGTACCAATTAATTAGCAGCTTGTTTTTTGTACTTTGTTGTTTTCATAGTTTTTTTTTTTATAAAATATATATATATTATATACACATATGTATATTGAATTGAAATTTTAAATAAAAATCCTTTGATAAAAATAATATAAACAAATGAACGTAACCTCATATCTGGAACATCTTACGAAAATCTTCGACATTTTATAAAAGTTTTCTACGCCTTACGAAAATTTTCCACATTTTATACAAATCTTCCATCCCTACGAAAATGTTTCAAACCTCATGATAGAAGAATTTCAGATAGTCATCTATCATGAGCTAAAATTATCTATTCCGAACACTGATTGCCGAAAGCAAAAAAAAAAAAATGTATGCATATATAAATCACGATGTCTACAGATAAGGAATAAGTTTTTTGGTAATCAAAATTACATCTCTTCGTTTATAAATAAAATAACTTGAGTGATGAACCTAATTGACGCTCATATTTACTGATAAAAGTGGCATTATATGAACCGAATAGATAAATAGTAAGTGCCTGATGAAAATCAAAATATCAGCTTAAGGGCCATTCCATACTAAACGGTAACGTAAGTTACTATGTGTTTTTAAATCTCATATCTAAAATAGATTTTTTAATTGGAAACTGTATTTTGGATGTGACATTTAAAAAAGTTCGTAGCATATGTTACAGAAAAGTTACTTTTAGCGTGGAATGGTCCATAAGCATCTTCGAGCAATGATTCAGAGTAACTTAAATGTAAGTTGAGGCTAAGTTTTGAAGGTTTATGTTAAAGTTCTTTGTTCTTTGACATAGTTCTTTTCCTAGGTCTAAATTTACTTTTAAGTAAATCTATCAATCAATGCTGGAAGTTGCTTATTGAAAAACATGTACCTAATTGCAGTTACATTTTACAACAAGCAATTTAACAACAAAAAAGAAATTAGAACTATAAAAGTAAAAGAAAACTCCTCACTTAATCATACTTTTTAACGATTACCTAAATAATTACTCGAAATTATCATCGAATGTAAACGTAGTGTTATGTTGTGCTAATATTCCAACCAATTATTATTCCAATTTCGATATATTGTATGTAAAATGGGAAAGGTTGAAACATATGATGGCTTGCGGTTTACTATATAATCAATTTTTTGTGCGGTGTCGGCTTACACCTTATGATGTGTATTTATTGTTGGTTCAGTGGATTGCATCATCATCTCTTTTTCACTCATTTTTGTTAAATCAAATCGTCTTTGGTTTTTTTTTTTTTAATGGCATTGGATGGATTCTCTTTTGACTATCATCATTAATAAAATAATATCAACGTTAATTAAAATTTCAACAAAATCAAATAAGATAAATACATGATGTCCATATGGTACACATGGGGTGGAATATAAATAAAATTATTTGTAAAATTGTATACAGTTTTGTGTTGTGTTGTGTATGCACCAAGGTCCGTAGTAGGTAGCTATCGAGAAAAAAAAAACAACCAAACAAAGCATAATAGTATATAGTGGTGTAGTCGATAAGCTATTTCATAGGTATAGAAGAAAAAAAAATCGTTCGTTCACGCGAGTGCGCTGGTTGGCACCACACCACAAAATAAAATAGAAAAAAAAAGGAATACTTGCTCGCTAGCAGCAGTAGACAAAAAACAATGGAATGCCCACATCTGTGCGACAGTGTTAAAGTAAATCGGGATTTTATTAAAACTAAGAAATGTGAACTATTTACAAACACGTTGCCGTCATCCAGCAAATTGTGGAAGTGCTTAGGTATGATGTTTTATAAAAAGTTAAATTAAAGAAATTTTGGTTAAATCAGCCGGGTGAAACAAATAAAAAAAAAACATTTCCTTTTGTCATTAAGTATATAACTGTCGTACTGCAATAACTGCCTAATGAGCACTAAGCGCACGTCAGAAAATCAATACGTGGATGTCGAGGCTACTCTATTTCATATTTGTTTGTGATTCGTTACTGCTTAAGATTAATTAGCAAACAAAAAAAAGCAATGAAAGAAAAGAAGTTTTCGTTTTATTTATTTTGAAGATATATTGTGTTTGTGATTCGTAATTGTTATCGATATTAATGTGTCTTACATACGGTTAATGCCTTACGCAATCAAATATTGCATGAAATTTAATCAAGTGTAAATTATGTAGCTTTTAATTTTGTTGAATGTATTTTCACATACAAGACACATTCTTAAACAAATCTATTCATAAAGTCCAATTTATCATATTTACACATCTCCTTTTTTTATTACTAAATTTCTATAAAGTGTTTGGTTTTAGTTTATTTCTCTTTCTTGTAGCATCCCGCTTAGCAAACAATGACATTAAAATAATGAAAAAAAAAAAGACCATGAAAAAGAAAACCAAAAAAAAAAAAAAAATATATCTTTCAAGAGACGTCCGCATTTGTTGAGTTATGAAGAGAGACTAACAGAGCTGCGCTTGTTTAATGATAAATTTTCGGAGCATTTGTTTGCTCAGTTTTACATTCGTCGTTCGATATTACCTACCTTTTCACAAAAAAGAATAAAAAGAATTAATGATTCATTTCTCAAATCTTTTCGAATATAACTTCTGGTCTTAGATTAGGTCATGTTGTACTTAAATTCAAAGCAATTTTCAGAATAATACTCTGGAATTAATTTTTCGCTAAAGTTATTAAAAGTCTATCAACCACTAAAGTTAATTCATATCCATTTCAATAATATGTAATACTTAATAATAAAAAAAAAAAAAAAACTTTTCATTAAAGTGAAACTTAGATTCTCTTAAATATGTATAGATTTTTTTTTTAATTTATTTTTCCTTTGTGTTCAATAGTTTATAATTATGCGAACTTTGCACTTGTTTAGCCGTCAATATTGCCATCATATTGGTTGCATGAACAGAAAAACGAATAAGGTGTTCGCGAAGTTAATGACATTTATGTAAATTTATTGTTTGGCAATATTTGCAAAAGTAACATTTTTGATTTTAATCGATTTAAATATTAATCGAATAGAAATGTTTGTTAGGGTGTGTAGTAAAATTCCTAATTAATTATGCCTATATGCCTTAAATACCGTTGTGTCTCAAGATATTTGCGACAATCAATGGATGCGACAGGTTGTAGAGAAAATATTGTCTAGCGTTAAAATTGTTGTATGACCGATTTTCAGTTATATTTAGCGTTTCCAATTTTCCTTAAAATATATACCCCGCCGACCGACCCATTCCCAAAAGAAAAATCGTATAACTATTGATTTTTTTGTTTTTTTAAGAATTTTTTTACACTGAAAACATATTCCTGGGAGTTCGGATTGATTATATGATGTACGCAGAAATGTTGCGTCTATAAAAATATCGGTCAAGGTTTTTTTTTTAACGTCATAACTTCTTGTTAGACTAATAAATTAACTAAAAATCTATATTGTCGCTTATTGCACCGTCGCATGCATTGTCCTTCGAGGCCTAATTCCAAATATTTTCAATTGTTGCCATGACTGGACTTTATAGTATTTTATAATTTAATTAAACGTATTTTTGTGATTTTAAAAGAGAAACATCATACATTTTACAATCTTAACCAGAACATCATGGGCACTCCAACGAATTGAGAAGCTTGAAATTATGGATAATATTACAATTAAACCTTGAGTTTCATATTGTAAGGATTATACGTTGTTGTTATTTAAATGCTCTATTTGTGCAACATACACAAACACACAAATGTTATATGTAAAATGCTACAAAAACAAAAAAAACAGAAAAAATTATGTTTAAATGTCGTTTTCTCTAAAAAGTTTTTAATAATATAACTGACTTTCTAACCACCCATTTTTTATTTTTTTTTTATATTTTTATTTTCATTTCATGTAACAGCTGATCATTAACTATATATGTATCTGATTTTACTTTGTAGTAAAATTATTTTATAATGAAAAGCTTGCCGTGATGATTTTGAAAGGAAAAAAAAGTTTCGGCTGTGCCATATGCTATGAATAAAACAGCTTTTAGTGGAGTGTTGAACCATTTATAATAATTATACTATGGTTGCCACTTTTTACATAGTACAATCAAGGGCAAATGTTGTTGGCTGTTGTACCTATATATTCACGGTAATTAGTTGAATTTATGGTCATGGAAATAATTGATAAAATTTATTTTGATATTTAATGCAAAATGAACAATATTGAAATCGATAAATATTGCTATTTTAATGTAATGATGTGATAACGAATTAGTTTCAGCAAAATTATATAAATAAAACGCATTATTGAAATACGTAATTCTCAAATCTTTTAGTCTCTATAAATCGAAAGTTAATATTTTTGGTAATTTCTATTTTCAGAATGCACTTCCGCTAAAGAAAATTGGATGTGCTTAAATTGTGGTACCGTTCTATGTGGTCGCTATGAAAATGGACACGCATTAACTCACTCAACCGAAAACATAGAGCACAATGTATGCTTAAATACATTAAATTTTTCTGTGTATTGTTATAAATGTGATGATTTTGTGGTTAACGATATTGGTAAAAATATTTTGGACACATTACGGCAAGAACTAAAAGATGATGATTCATCGTCGGAGGCATCAACATTCCTGGATGAATCGTCGTCGGCAAAATCATCACATCAAGAATCAGCTAGCACATCGTCAAGTGATTCTGGATGGGGTGAAGAGTCTTCATCTTTATTAGGTAGAAAATTAAGACCTAGAAAAAGAACGATTTCAAGTGATAGCAATGAGGCTGTTAAAAGAAAAACGCTCCGAAAGGTTTGTTCACTTTTAAGATATTGAAATTTTGTAAATATAAAATTATTTTCAATCGGAATTTTTTTTTTTTTGATTTTATGTTTAGGTCGTTGGATTAAGAAATTTGGGAAATACATGTTTCATGAATTCGGTTCTGCAATCGTTGAGTAATATACAAGAGTTCAGTTGCTACTTTAGTGCACTGCCATCGCTTGAATCAAAACAACAACAGCAGCAAAAACGAGTTTATCATTCCAGAAGTTTAAAAGAAAATAATGTAAGTGATGCTAATGTCGTTGAAGAGCTTCGAAAAATCTTACGAAATCTTAGCCATGGCGGAGATGGCACTAAAGCTATATCACCCGAATGTCTGTTTCTGGTAATATGGAAAGTGGTTCCCCAATTTCGTGGTCATCGTCAACATGATGCTCATGAATTTTTGCGTTATATGTTGGATCGCTTGCACACTGAACTACAATATTTGAGTGTTCCACTTGAAATCAGTCCAGGATCATCATATAAAATGAACAAAATATTAAATATTGCTAGCCCTAGTGAACCCGGTAATATTATGTTTAAGGGTAGAAGCTCTATCGTCACAAATGTATTTGGTGGTACACTTCAGAGTGAGGTAAATATTCTCTATTTTAAAATGAGTTTTCTTTTAACAAAATGCAATGAAAAAAAAACCAAAAACAGGTACGCTGTCTAATTTGCGGAATGGAAAGTAAGAAACATGATCCTTTTCTGGATTTATCATTAGACATTCCCGAAAAATTTTATAAAGATAGTGAAAGCGACAGTCCACCAGCTTGTAATATTGCTGATTGTTTGTCAAGTTTTACAGAAGTAAGTATTGAGTTTTGCAGACAATGAATCATAAAATCTCTTCTGTTCAATGATAACTATTTGCTAAAAAAAAAAAAAATTAATACATTTCTTTAAATATGAATTTTCAGATAGAAGAGCTGGCTGAAACCGAATTGTATTATTGCAGTTCATGTAAATGTAAACAAAAATCAACAAAACGTTTTTGGATCAGGCGTCTACCAAACGTTCTTTGTTTACATATTAAACGTTTCCGATGGAATAATTTCTTTCGCACCAAAATAGATTTACGTATTTCATTTCCAATTGAATCTTTGGATATGTCACAATTTGTATTGAACAATGGACCAGAAACACGACGATCAACTTCAGGCAATAACGTTTATGATTTAGCTGCTGTTATTGTACATCATGGCAATGGGTATGTAATGTATTTTATCATTTTATTAAATATCGAGTAGAAAAATAATTTCGATATTTCAAATGAATATAGAATTGATGAAATATGAAAATTATCACGGGTTTCTTTTTTTTTTTGTCTAAAATTATAGTTCAAGCTGCGGACATTATACATCATTTGCAATTAATAATGGTACATGGCTTCATTTCAATGATCACACCGTTAAAGAGGTACTACCGGCAGCTGTTGCTGACTGCAAACCGTATATTCTATTCTATATTAGAAGAGATTTGAATAAAGCATTATGAGATTAGATGTAAGACTGATGAAAACAAAAAAAAATATATTGTAAAAATGGATTAAATTAAATTTAAAATAGCAAACTAAAACAGAACAATATCTTATAGAAATTACAAACACAATAAACTTAAAATTAAATGTTCAATATCCATCATCAATAACAATATGCAAGAATTAAATATGAATTGTCATTCATTTGTTTTTAAATAGGAATTACTTCTTGTGAATTGAAAGAAACATGGTATTTCAGAAATTGCGCTTGTAATAAGTAAACTAAATAAATATTATATAAATAACAAACAAAAAAAAATGAAAAAAACATTCTAAAATGTTATCAGACTTGTGAGTCGATAGTTTGGAAACTATCGTCGCTACCGATATCGAATATCGATTGAAAAACTATAATACTATTCATCGATAGAGTTATATCGGCCGATATTTTTTCAATAAATTTTATATTAGGCCCATACTACACGTTAGCTGCTAGCAGCTGAAAATTACCATAATTTCCATAAAATGTGTGTTTTTGAGAGACTTACATTTTTTTCTTTACATCAAATCGATCTGATCATTACTTTACGAGATATCCTCTTTTCAGCTGGTAATTTTCAGCTGCTAGCAGCTAACGTGTAGTATGGGCCTTACCAATTACCGATTGGTATAAATTAAATTTAAAAGTTACGCAAAATTATCCAAATCAGTATTAATTCTGAGTGACAAAATGAAATAAAAATGGTTTAACTGCATTGCAATTTATAATATACATAAATAACATTTTGTTTTACAATCGATTTCGAAAAATGCTGTTTCATTATACCAATGATTAGAAAAAGTATCGTAATACCAATAGCAACAATCTAGTTTTCAATTTGGCTGCTATTTAAAGCTCAGTAAATCAATTCATTTTGTTCAGTAAATTAATTAAATGTTCCGTAAAAGGAAAAACGCATTAAAAAATACTTTTAATAGTAGATGACCCTAGCGAGGGAACATCTAAGTTAGTAAGATCCTTTTGAAATCCTTCTTGAAAGCCTTTGAGAAAGGCAAAATGTGTGATTTTTTTTTAATCGTTTTTAAGCTTTTTTCTGAACAAAATGAATCGATTTACTGATCAAACTGCCGTTTGGTTTTTCAAGTTTTTTTTTTTTAATGATTCAATCAAGTAAATAGAAATAAAATTGGTTTTTAGCTAACCAGATTAGTTCGCCTCTTCATCAGAAATTAGAGCTTAACATTTCTGATGGATGAGGCGCGAAATAAGCTAATACTCTAGATACACTATAGAGATAATGATGTTTCGAATCATGATTAACTCTTAACTAGCCAATCAGAACATATAGTTACCCTCGACACATATGAGTTAATTAATGATTAACTCTATATCACAGATTGAAATATATGTAATCTGTTAAATAAATAAATAAATAGTGTATTCATAGTATAAACTTGACTGAAACATATAAAAAAAAAGAAGAAAAACTAGATTTAAGAACATATTCAAGACATTCTTATCATCACATCAATATTGATAGTGAATAGAATTTTCGCTGATAGTCACACGTCTAAATGTAATAGCTTTCAAAAACTCAAAATGAATAAAATTTAATAGAATATAATTATGTTTTTGTCATATAAATTATTCTATTATTCAAAATTTCATTACATTTCTTGGAAATTGAAAAATAAAAAAGTTTATTTGAATAATTTTTGCTTGAAAATTTTATGATTATTATAAAATTCTTTTTAATTTTTTTTTTTAATTTTTTTGTAATAATAATTTTATATTTGATAAATTATTTTATTTATTATTTCATTTTTGTAATTCGAAATAAAAATCTATCCAGTTTCTAATTTTTGTCCAAAAAAAAAAAATAAATAAATAAATAAACAAAAAATTAAAGATTTAAACAAAAAAATAAATAAATAAATAACAGAAATATTATGGTCAGCTTTGTAATAAAGCTATTTTGAATAAAATAATATTATTATAAATGTAAATTGTGACATTTCGGTGTATAAAATACGATAATTACATGAAATGAAAAAGATATTTAATGAATATAAAATCTAAATCTATTTCAAAATGTTTACTTTTATTTGTCATCTAAATTATTATAAATTAATTCTTTATTCGAGATATTACACTTATAGTGGTGTAAATCTTAGGATTTTCTTTCGCAAGAATTATTGCTTTGATAACAATTTGTTAATGGACATTAAATTAAAAGCAATGAAAAGTCTTGCGAACTAAAGTCTACAGATTTGATTACCTAGTTCGACTACCCCTAACATTTCAATCACACTTAAATACAATAATAAGATTTGGCTTACTCGAACTCAAAAATGTTTGCTGATAAGATTGAAGTTTTGTTAGAATTTGATTCATTATTGTTGATTTCATCATCAACAACCGATATGATTAATTTTTTGTTTTAACAAGATCGAATTATCGAATCTAAAATTTTGAGTTATGGAGGCAATATAAATTTTTGAGTTCGAGTGTTACAAATGGTTGGAGAAAATTATGTAATTTTATAAAAGATATTCATTCCTCACTGAGATTCCTGAGATTGATCAAAAAGATTTCATTCATTTGTGGGGACAAATTTATATGTTCGTCTTTTTCCATACACATAATTTATTATTAGCAGGCATATCATACGTTTGCTGTAAAACGATACCATATTTCTCTGCCAATAAACTTAATCCAGCAATATCTCGAACACCCCATTCAGGATTTTGTGATCGCAGATATTTATCGAAATTAATATTACTTTCTGGAACTAAAATACCATTAATTGCATATGGTCCGTATGTGATTACAAGACCGTTTTCTTTCAGCAATCCACTAGCATTTCTAAACAATCCATGTGTACATTCCATTGATGTTATATGTATCATATTTATGTTCAAAATGTAATCAAATTTATCGTTATTGCTAGTTGTGTTACTGTGACTTTGTTGATTTCCTTGATACAAATCCCATTCGGTGAATGGTTTACGTATGTCAACGATAATCGGTGGAAAAATATTATTTGTTGCGGCCTCATGTATGAATGCTTTTATGCTGCCTAGCATTGATGAATTATATTCAGATGGTTGAAACGTTATGTTTGGAAAACTTTTAGCGAAATAAGCAACATGCTGTCCTGTTCCAGATGATATTTCCAATAATTTTAGTCCTGTGGTTTTTCTATCCAACACTTTCCAAAGAATATCTAAAATCGGTTGACAATTTCGATCTGCTGATGGATTTTGTAATTTACTACAATGTTTTCCACTAAATATGAAGATTTTTTTTTTCAATATTTTATTTCTAATCAGTAAATGTTAATTTTAGGTCTTTTGTACTTACATCATAATGCCGGTTTTTTGATAAAATTAACTTTTAAAAATAATTTAGTTGTAATAAACGTTTTATAAGATTGAAGTAAAATGTAAAATAAATGAATTTGACAGGAAGCTTTATAGCTTTATAGTTAATAACTTCATTGTTTTGAAAGAAAACCGTATAAATGTCCATATTATACACATTATTGATTTATTTAAATTCCTATAAAGGAATTATGTTCAAAATAATGCTCAAATACTGTATTTATTATATCAAGCAGTGAAACGTATATAGATTCTAACCATAATTATGAACATAATGTTGAATTTTTGACGGTAAGTTCCTATATCGTATACAAAGATTACATATACTATATATAGTATAATCAGGGCCGTCGCGAGCACGAATCGGGGAAGCGCTTGGCTTCGGGCGCCAAAATAAAAGGCGCAAAATTGTTAAAAATAAAAAAAATATTATATTTATATTTTAGTACTTCTTGTGCAATGTGCTCCCCTAGCAGCAAGCTATTATAAAAATA
>JAABKK020057540.1:0-10623 GCA_011634745.2 Catotricha subobsoleta
TAACGAAGTCGGTATGGTTAACATGTTGGTTAACTCAAAAGTTGACCAAAACAATCGAAAAGTACATAGAACTTAACTGAAGGGGAAAAACTTAACCTGGTATGTTGGTTAACTGCAATCGAAAACACCTATAGAAAGTTTCTGATAATATATTAAATTTTTTACTGTATCTTAATTCGTTCGTCTATGAACTTAATATTTTATTAAAGCAATATCACAATAAATTTGTCACAATATTTTTCATTCATGTCTTAAACATAATGGCTTCATTCTTATGTATCCCATTATTGGATATTCCATTCACACATTCCAATACATAGCACAATAACCATTATTAAATAATTTTTTTTTTTTTGAAAAGCTCTTTTAGATATGAAAATTGAAAATAAGATTGAAATATATTTACGAGTAGATATTTTATGCGAATAATGATATAAAATACAAACTATGAACAAACAAAAAAAAAAGAGTAGAAAGAAACTACAATAAAAAGTAGATCAAAATTATTAAAGGTTTTATCAATAAATATAATAGCTTTTATATGAAATACTAATAATTTATGGATATTAATATTTTATATTTATTATAATTATTGGAAAGATAGTAAAAAAAACAAATTCACATAAAATAAATTTATACATAATTTATGTTCTATATAATAAACTATTGCAATATGAATATGTTATTTTAATAATTATCAATCGATTTGAAATGACATGACCTCAAACTGAAATTATATGTTATTGTAGATAATTTTTAATTCTTTTAATTAATGAAAACGAATGAAAATAATTAAAAATGTTGAAATATAATATTAAAAACAAAACAAAACAAAAATAAAACTGATAATTAAATTGGTACAGAACGTCATTTTTTGGAGTATTAATTTCATAAGCAAAGAAAAATTATTATTATAATTAGGGATTATTTCCCTAGCATTATTTTACCTTTCAATTAATTCTCGTTTTGCTCTTCTCATTGCTTTTTCTCATTAGTTAAGCGTTCAAAAAAAAAAACATATATGAAATAAAATTATGTTCTTGTTCATGTCAATTTTTCTGAGAACTGAGTTGACGGATTTTAATGATTGGTAAAAACATATTGGTAGGTTTTGGGCTTGGATTCTTTTGGATTGTCGGGTCGTGAAATAAAAAAAAAATCTATCAATCATTAAAAATCGGCCAGCCCTGAGAAAAAGCAAAAGAAAAAAAAAATGTTTTGCTTTTTCTCAGCATTGGGTGGACGGCCAAAAACGTTTCACTCACCATTATTTGCGGAATGAGCGTGCCTTCAAAATATAAATGTTTTGATTTTGATCTGCTTAGTTTTTAAGTCAAAATAAAAAAAACAAAAAAAACTGATTTTATGCGTAAATTTTTATTTTGTATGAAACACATTTCGCTCATACAAAGTTTTCTTTGATAAAATCAATCTTAAGGGGGGCAAAGAAAAAATTACTCATTTTCAGAGTATCGTTTTCTCAGGATCGAGTAGAGATGGCTCAAAAATTCAAGACAATGAAATACATGAGAATGAGCGAAATAAAACATATAGAATCTTAATGTATCATTCTCTTGAATTTTTGAGACATCTCTAGACGGATTTTGATGATTGAGCCACCGTTATAGACGCAGAATTCAGTTGCAATCAAAATATATAGGTTTTGGTCTTGGGTTTTATTGGACCGTCGGGTCGTAAAATAAAAAAGAAACAAATTTTTCGACCATTTTCGAAAACGGTTTTTTCAAATTTTCAAACTGAAAACCAAAATTGATCAAAACCTAAACCCATATACTTTTTCACAATTCCGATTCTGCCGCCAACGGTAGGTCCAATCCGTCCAATCCTGAGAAAAAGCCAAAAAAAAATCACGATCCCTACACTTAATTTTTTTCAAAAATGAAGTAAAAAAGGTCTTAATAAATTTATTTTTCTTTCATACTTAACGAATTATTTTCATCCCATTGGATAATTGGATATTAGATAATTTTTGTTACAAATATGCCGAAATGTGTATTATTATTTTCTCAGCTCATTTTTGATTGATGGGATTTCCTTGTGAAAATATGGATGAAGTTATACTGTCATTGTACATCACTTGAACCAATATTTTTGTTTTTAAGCTTTGATCGATGTTATCCATTAGGGCTCTCAATATATTATAGCCAAAAACCTAATCGATAATAATTATTATATGCTTTCATGTGATTAAAATTTTGACTTATTGTTGCTAATCAGGTATAATAAATTATTAATACCTTATCTATGATTAGTATTATACATTGAGCTCTCCTATGAGTTAAATACACGTTTAATTTTTATAAATATTGTTACTGAAATCACAATTTATAGGAGAAAAAACCGTTATATTGAAAATTATAATCAATATTTTAATTTTTTTTTTGCGAATTAACTTTAGAATTCGGTCTGGTGTTAATTTGGTTTCAATTCTGAAGTTATTTCGCTTTTTAAATAAAATACGACTTAATTCCAGAAAATAAGCAACATAATTCCAAAAATAACATCGTAAAAATTTCTGGAGTTAATTCGTTTTTATGCGATATAACTTCAGAATTTTGTCTGGAGTTAATACGTTTTTTAGTTTCGGAGTTAATTTGGCTGGAGTTATGTCCGTAGCCCAATGCGAACCACCCTAATGATCAATTCATTATCAGCTGAATTGAATATAACATATTTTCCATTTGAATATAAAATTCATATTGAAAAAAATATTTATCAATTCAAAGCATCACATTAACATAAAGCCTATCGAGTAAGAATTGTTTATTTACTTTTATTCACATAAATTCACATAAATTCTTACATATAATTTACTTCATTTTTGAAAAAAAAAAAAAACAAATGGTTTCGAAACTTTTTTTTTATCAATTCATTTTTGAACTTTTTTTGTTTTTGATTAAAAATGACCAAAAAACTGTTTTTGAAATTCTTCAAAAAATCATCAGTTTTTTTGATTTTACGACCCAACGGTCCAAAGCAAGACCAAGCTAAAAACCTGACGACTTAATTCTGCGTCTAACGGTGGGTCAATCATCAAAATCCGTCCACTCAATCCTCAGAACAAGGATGGTAAACTTGAGTACTTTTTGTTAATGGTATATAATTTTTTTATTTTAATACTCGCAAAAATTAAGTTCTGTACTAATTTGTTTGGCACTGCCAACTTGGCAGCTTACTTTCTTTTTTCTTTTTTTCAGCAAATAACAATTAAATGCAAAAATGTAAAAAAATGGTTTATCCCTTTTTATTATAATAACACATTCCCTATATATATTTACATTTACTCCTAGATGATAATAATAATATGATCTTTTATTTCTATACTTTATTGCTTTAAATTCACAAAAAACCAGTTAGAAATTGTTTACTTAGTTATTCTCGGTGGTTGTAAATGTGGTCATTTATATTAATTTCATTATCAAATATGATATGCTATACGACACAAACAGCTATCGAGGGCATAATTTTTATGATGTTATCTATACAAGGGAAAGAAAATATAAGCTCACTCAAAAACTAGTAGTTTAATTATTATTCTTTTAAAATATGAAAAAAAAATAAAATAAAATAAAAATGACTGCGCACTTACCAAGTACATACCTATTTGTATTTAGTAAAACCTGTGACCTACATAGTTCAAACTTAGCAGAATTTAAATTCGATTGAATGGATTATATTACATTTTCGGAAGAATTCTTTCACACAATCAGAATTTAATTAATCAATTCTGTGCGCGCATTATGTAAATCTGGATACATTTCGCCTTTCATCTTATCCTTTTATTCGTGTATTTGATTTTTCTATTCATCAATTATATATTTATTTTATGTCTATATCGTCTTCTATTTCCTTTCTTTTAGCACAATACGAAATTAATTTGAATTCTAACTAATTTTGGTTTTAGTGAAAGTTTCAAAATCACTGAGATCATAAAATAAAAAAAATAAATATATAAAAAGTTTTCCCATAAAACTTTCACTACATTAAACTCGCATCTTTCTTCGAACGATGACGACTTGTTGCTCATTAGGTATTATATTCAGTTAAGTATATTATTATAGGTAGTAGCTATGGTAAATTTATTATAGGTTTATTATATAACCTCTAATATTACGTAAGCAATATTAGGTATGTACGTACAAGTACATACTTATTGGCATTTTCCTTCTTCATTTTTTTTTTTTTTTTTGTTATTTTGTGCTTTGGTATCTTCTTTCTTTGTTTATGTATTTCTTTGCTACGGTTTTCTTTTATTGGTAACTAATAATCTTATGATAAGCGCAAGAAGGCAGTTTTTTTTTTTTTTTTTATTGAATTGAAGTTTTTGAAAATAATAAATACATCTCAATTACATTAAAATAAAAATAGGAAAAAAATGAATGAAACTGAGAATTCAACCGATTCATTCAAATATCTTCATACGAGTACGTGCGTACGGGTGGGGGGTGTATTACACCTCCAAAAAATTAAATCGTGCGCGTGTATGGTCATAGGATTTAACATCTTTAATATAAAGACCAATCAAAAATTATTAAATTCATTTTATGAGTAGTTTGAAGTGGACCTGTTCAGTTTCAGTAAACCTATTTTGTCAAGAAAAAAGAAAACAAATACCGCACATCGCGATGACATTTCTGTCCTCCAGTTCAAAATTCAGCTATAAGAGTCTTTGTTTGTCCGCCAGTACTTTAGTCAGCTACATGTCATGTGCCTTATAATTTTAAAAATGAGAAGATGAAAAATTTGAGTAAATATTACCCGTAAAAAAGAGTTTAGATCGATGTCGGCAAAAAAATAATTTATTCATGGATTTTGTCTTCTATTAGTTTTCTTATTTATGTCAAGATATGCTCAATTTATAAATCTACAAATACGCAAATAATATTGAAACGTCAACGAATGCTAAATCAGTAGATAATTATTTATCCTTGTTTTTGGTAATTATGAACAGCGGATAAGTGAATATTTATGAATAGATTTTGAATTATTCGTACTTAAAATTACTTTTACCACTTGTTAATTGGCCTCGTTAGTTGCATCATCATAAGAGCTGGATTCATTTTTATTTTAGAAAGATCGACTTATCAAATCTAAAATTTCAAAGTAAAGTGCTACGAGTATATAGATATATATTATATATATTAGTTCGAATTATCAATAAGTTCCGGTTACCGAATGTTTGAATTAGCGATACCATTCATTTATATCATCATCATTATCATATACATTAATGTCCTTTAAATGCCTTGTGCCGTAAGGTCCTTTGGGCCATTTCTCTCTCCATTTCTGCCTAGTCCTAGTTAACTCCAGAACTTTTATCATTTATCATCAAATCTCTATCAATTAAATCCTCTTTAACTAAGCCTGAAAAAATCTCCTCCCTGATTTTCCACCCATTTCAAACACGTACATCCTCTATCTTGAAAACTCTCTCCTTTCTTCATATACAAACATTTTTATTTTTGAGATTTTTTTTATTGTTATTACGTATATTGGGCTTCGTATTTCGTACAAAATCAAATTACATTTCAGTTAAAAATTAAAAATAAATTCACCAAAGAATGTGGTGATAATTTTTAGATGACAATAATGAAATATTTCCTGTTTAACAAAAATAGAAATAGCGAGAATAGATCATACCATCTTTTTGTGTTAAATTGAATTAGTAGTATCGGGACTGGCGTTTAACTTCTACAACTACAAAATACACGTATTATTGGTATTATATATTCCCAATGTTTTCTTTCTTTTTTTAGGTTATATCTTTGCAAATAAAGTAGGTATTTTCTATCGAATAAAAAAAAAAAACAAAAAACTTTCAGTTATATATCAAAATAACAGTAAGGAAAAATAAAATGTTGTTAGAAAAAAATGCAGAATATAATAAAACGACAAAAAACCATTCACAAAATTGTGTTCGTGTGTTATGAGCTTCTGTATAAATTACATGTCTTTCTATCGATTTTTCTCCTCTTGAATAGCCGCATTTTTGCTCCAAGCATTTCATAAAGAGTTAACATTTTGAACACATTATTTATAAAAATATACAAAATATAAAAATAAAAAATAATAAAAAAATATTATATGGAAAATATTATGTATGAGTTGACTCTCCGATTGTAGTGCCTATGTGTATAATGTGTCCACGTATAGCAAATTAAATTTCTACTATATATGTTCTACTCATAACCCTGTTATTGTTATTAATATATTAGAACATGAGAATGTTCAAAAAAAAAACCTAAATGATTTGTATGCACGATACACGAGTAGAATATTGAGATTTATTACTTAATTTACATAAATGATAATTTTTTGTTTTTTTGTTTTGTTTTCAGTACTCTTTTTCATAAGTACGTTAGCTTTGTGTGTATTTGTGGTAAAGCCTGCATCGCTCCGATTGTACGAGACTTACAACTCTTATTATTTTTCAAATAATTGTACCTCGTATATAATTATATATAAATAATTTGAAACTATATTTTAGTCTAGATATATAATATAGATGTGTAATGTAGATTTTATATACAATATAACATGTGTTTACTGTTTGTATAAACATTATACACACCACACCACACACGTAAACATAATTTCATATTAATTGTAAATTTTTCTCACTCTACTCCTGTTTTTTTTTTTCTTTGCTTAATTTATAATTCTCCATTTTTTTTTTTTTTATACATTTTTCAGTGAAGAAAATGTATGGAAACTATGCGAGCAGGTGAGGAAAACACGTCCAACAGAACTAGCTAAATGCTATGCGGTATTTGTATCAAATGAAGGACGAACCGTTCCATTGTGGCGACAAAAAGCAGGACGTGGTGATGACAAAGTCGTTATATGGGTAATGTATTTATTATAGAAATCCAATTAATACCAAAAAAAAATGTTAAAAGATCTACTTAATACAACAACATAGAGGAAACCAGTACTAACTAGTTGGCACTATTTTTACTAGAGGAGTCATAGATTCTGTTTTAATTAATATTTTTTTTATCTTTAATATCGCGTTGGAAAACTTGAACTTTTGCCTATATTTGATCCATAGAACATTTTTAGAATAAATTTATCAATTTCGAGTTACCAGCCAAGGTGGCTTAGGCACCCTTCTCTGAGGTGATAACTTGTTCCGTATCAGTCCACTATCAGTTTTATAATGGAAATAAACAGACAAATTATTAATAATATATAAATAATTGTTATTCGTGATTGTCCAACGAAAGCAAAATAAGCTTCTCCTTCGTGCATTTTGTATTTTTTACGAAATTAAGTAAAAATTCATTAAAATTGACTGAGTTTATTCAACCAGATGCATTAGCTGAACCGGCATAACCAATACCCGCTTTAAATAAAATGTCCATTAAATCTTTTATTTGGGAAAAACGGAGGAAATGAGTTACCAACACCAGAAATAGCACGCGCTAGTGTTATAAGACTCACTCGCTCTGCTGAGATCAATCTACCAATTTATTTTAAGCCTTTTCGTGTCATAATTCTATTTGGCTTTTGAAAGGTACATGACAAACATGTCCCATAATGACAAAAGTACCAACTAGCCCCGATACAATATTTGCACTCATAAATGCTTGTTAAGAAAAAAAAAAAATTCTACATAATTAAATGTGATTGCACAACTTTAAATAAATGTATTATGCGTAATGAAAAACACAAACATTTGGAAAAAAAAAAAACTATCAGGCTAGCTGTTGACAACTTTTTTCTAAAAACTTGAAAACTTACTTTTTAGCTGAAAAACATATAATTAGGTAAAGATTATTTGCTTTGCAGCGTTTCCGGTAAAAATTTCTGAACAAATGGTACTCTAATAGAAGATTCTAGAATATCCAATGTTGACTTTTTTATTAATCCCTATCAATAGAAAAATGCAAAGTCTCAACTTAACCCGGTCTACGGCTCTGCAATATTAAATTAAAATATCTGCTACATAATAAGAAAAGAATTAAATTTGGCAAAATTTTTAAAGAAATATAAAATTTAAAATTTTAAGTATATTTGAGTGCTTGAAACATTAATTCGTAACTGATACAAAATATCCAGAAATGAGTTGTTATTGAGACTGTATTTTGTGACCAGATACACATAAACTACCAACTAAAACTTCTTATATATACGATCACTAATCATAGATATTTTCATATACATATCACATATGTATAATAATTTGCTTTTAGAAAATTAGATATTTCTTTCAATTATTATTCACATAATTTTACTTATATATGTACTTATACTATTCGCGCTATAATAACAATAAAATATATTTGTATGTTACAAAGTATGTAATTTATTTTCAAATGAATGGATGAATATAAGGGTGAACATATCCTCTATCATAATTTGTAGTTATCTTTACTCTCTCTAGGATTAACGTGCAATTGAGGTTCTACTTTGTAGGTCGATACAGCACATCGAAGATCTATTTTATTCTCAAATTACTTTTGATACGTTAATCTAGAGCCCCCAACTGTGACGAGTGGACAAACAAAATATAGATTCAAAAGTTTTGTGAAAAATGAAGCTCAGTAATAAAATTGGTTTGGTCAAGGCAACATAAAGTCTTACTTACCACGTTAACTCAATCTCTTATATTTTACCACACACATTGTTAGTAAAGCATTTTTTTTTTTTATTAATGTCAACAAAATTTCCTCCTGAATTAACATTAATTTACTTTTTAATACAAGAATGTGTAAAGTATAATTATCTAAATAACGATAAAATAATTATTTTGATTTATTAATGTTCAAAAAAAAAAAAGAGAAAAGAAATTAGGTATTTTCGCTTATTTTTTTTTTATAATCTATTATGTACATAAGATAATTCATAATTTGTATATTCTCAGAACTGATGAGTGTATTCTAATTTCCTACCTCTGAAAAATTAAAAAAAAAAAAACCAAATCGTGACTTATTTGGTATAGATATGTAAAATTTGGTGAATTTGGATTTTAGATTCTAATAGTGAACATAAAGCAAATTCTGATTATGATTCTTATTCAAAAACTTATCAATAAATACACTTACATCCCTTTTATTGTTAAATAAACGTCTTGCTTCATTTTTAAAAAGTATAAAACGAGGAATCGTGCTTTCTTTTAATATAAAATTCAGTACTTTTTCTTTTTTTTGTTCATCTTCTCCAGAATACGTCGAAAACTATACGACGTACATTCTGAACGAAATTTATGTATATTGTTAAATTAACTGCTCGTATAACTTCTTTTTTTTTTTCATAGATGACATTTCTGGGTCAACGCTTAGTCTAGAACTTTGAACGGATCGAAAGACAAAACTGAAATCATATACTTATTTAGAAATTTTGAAATGAGAATAAAACGATTCCAAAGCTTAATCATTTTTTATTGAAAATTATTTGAAATTAATATTCGTAACTATAAAAATGAAGCTGTGTACCAATAAGCTTATTTTCATAGGTAGAATGACATATATTGTTTTTTTAAAAAAACAAATATTTCCTTTATGAATACAAAATACTTTTCTATATTCTGCCACATTCAATATTCAGCGTTCAATAAATTCGCGTAACCCTATTCACGTATTTAACAATTATTATTACATTTACATATAGAAATTCTTATGAGATAGCACGAAAAAGATTTTTTTCTTTACAACCCCCCAACTTAGTCAATAGAATAGAATAAATTAAATGTTACGTACTTCTGATAAAATATTTATTTTATTATATTTTCAATGTTTTTATTATGTAATAACGGTGATATTTATGCGATGATATCACGTCATATTATGATTATGATATTTATTCAAGACATAAAGTTTGGTTTACGATAATAATGTAAGTCGCAGTTAGTCGTTGTTTTCGGCATTGTAAAATCGGTTGTTTTTCCTAAATGTAAGTCTCAGTTTAGAGTATTGGAAATTCGATTGTAAAAATCATTGAACCTACTTTGAATTGAAGCATTGAAAATATGGCATTGTATAAATGGTGATAATAAAATACAAGCATCTCATTGGTTAAAGTCGCTCACGTAATCTCACACCGATACTAATACATTCGCATTTGCTAAAATACAACAATTTTTACAACCGTTTCTTCAATGCTCTAAACCGATACTTAACACGCTTCCTGCATTGTAAATTCGTGAATGTATATTTTAATGTACTTTATCTCACTAATGGGTTGGAGACATAAGAAGAAAAACTTGAAACAATATGAAATATTATTTCAAATAATATCATTTACATAGAGTACAGCTACATACTTGATGATAATCATGCTACAATTATAAATAATAAACTCTTCATTCTTTATACGTTTGTGGACGTTTTCATCTCATAACATCCATTAAATATTCTTCTAATAAATCATATAGAGGGGTCATTCCACGTTGAATGCGCCTTTTCTGTAACGATAATTACCGATATTCAGCATAATTGTTTTTATTACAATTTCTAAAATGTACTTTCAATTGATAGAGATGTAAGTCAAAATTGTTTATCATATTATAATAAGTAATTTTGAATTAATCTCTTTTCCATTGAAAGTGCATTTTAGAAATGGCAATAAAAACAATTATGCTGAATATCGGTAACTATCGTT
>JAABKK020057541.1:0-10621 GCA_011634745.2 Catotricha subobsoleta
TTGAACTGCATACTTAGCTAAAAAGGGTAAAATTTGTACGAAAATTTTGGTTAGGTGAAATCTTTTTCCGTCCGGAAGCTCGTCAATTCCGTGAAAATGGAGCTCCGCCTCTGAGGATTTTCATTCACTATAACATATTTATTTATTTATGCCTGCTAAATAACGTCATTGTCATTTTTGTTATGTTTATTTTTTTTTTGGCGCCCTAAATTTGCGTTTAGCTCGCTTGTACCTTTCACCGGCCCTGTACTCAAGTACTTTTTTTGTGAAAGTACTTGTACTGAAAAAAAGTACTTTTAAGTACTTATTTCAAAAGTACTGAATACTGATACTTCAGTACTTTTTTTGAGGTACTTGCCCGTCTCTGGATGCCTTCTACACCGTAGAGCCAATTCTTGGATAACCTCCAGACATTCCTGAACGATCTTCGAGTTTACTCTGTGTGCTGCTAGCGCCTTTAGCATTATATTATATTATATTACAATATAATATGCATTCAATATGCTTTTAATATGTTTCTAATATGTTTTGTCGATTTATTTTCACTAGAGCGATCCTATTTAAAAAAAAATTTAGCGTTGCGATATCGAGTACACAATAAGATAGTGAAACAATATTTATTAAATTTAAATAAAATACTCATTTAATTTGGTTCAATTCGGTTAAGCAATTCTCACGAAAATTATTCCATTATATGTATAAAAAAATTATCTTCTTTATATTTTAAACAATTATTATCTGCATCATTGGTTTTAACTCCGCTAGATGTACGCATTTTTACCACAGATAACGAAAACAAAAAACGATTACGATAATATAACATTAGGATTTGGTTTCAATCTCTATTTATTGGTTCGTTTAAAAGCTAATTAAAACGTAAACGAACATACATGACAACTTAATTAACTTTTCTATTAACTAATTCGATCTTCGATAGAAACTTTTATTTGCCAGAACAGTGATCGATTTCACCATTCTGATTTCATTTAGTTTTTTTTTTTTTTTATTTTTGTTCGTATTCAATCAATCACACAAATCCAATTAATCAATCGACACAATACACAGTCGTATATTGTTTAGATTCATCGATTCTACCGAAATTTATCTTATCAACTTTTCAAAATATTTATTTATAATTAAGCCGACTGATAAACTGAATGCATATTATAACCGTTCACGATAAACAACCTTACTTTATTCGCATATATAGTTTTGCTACTACAGAAAAAAAAACCTCAAACACAATATAAATTAGAAACTATAAAATTATATCGAAATTCATTTAGCATTATGATTATATTAAACGGTAATAAAATGAATAAAGAGCACAAAACACCAAGGACACAGAAAATATAAAACAGAGAAGAAAAAAAAAGTGAAAATATTATTCTCCGCAAATATCTAGAAATAATATTATATCGAATGCTACTTACCCAAAACGAAGAACAAAAATAAAAATCTATTTTATTTTATTATTAGATTTAGAAATAATGTTTTATCCGTCGGAGGGTTGAAAGCCTTTTGTCGTTATTTGTGTAATGCATACATCCAGTAACACCTCCCTCTCCCATTCATCGTCTATCGCAGCACCATTGTAAATACATATAAGGCAATATAGCAAGCTCAATGAAACATTTATTTCAATCCAATAATCGGTATTATTTTGATGGACATTTTTATATTGTGCGAATGCGAAACTAAATAAAAACGTAAGGTAAAACCGTTAGATATCGTCTGCCCACCAAATATTATTTATGTTCACTTGTATGGGTACTTTTTAATGAAATTTAACGATTGTCTTGTGATTGATGCATATGCGCACGACCAGAGTTAACATTGCGAATAATTTTTTAATGTGAAATAAAATAAATAAACTTTCTTCTGTAAATATGTAAAAGATTATTAGTTGAATAATTTTGCAAAACATTACGATAAGTAATTCGGTTTGTGTTCTCTGTGATCGTAAAATTAATTAGAAATTAATAAATGTTAAATTAGTGTGGCTTAAAAGTGGCTTACAGGCAAACTGCGGTTGTGAAACTGTTTACAAGAAAACCGTTTTATTTATTTGTTGTAAAACAGTTTGCTTGAAAACAGCACTTCTATAACTTTCTATATCCAATAGTCATTTTGTAGTCTAATGAGGGTTTATAAGCCCCGTAAGTAGTCTAAGTTTTCGAGTATATAGACTATCACAAAACGATATAATGCTGATCTATATACGGTTTATACATCAGCATTAGACGGTTTATAGACGATCTAAAATAATTAAAAAAAAAAAATTGTTTTCATTTCTACAGTTTATTCTTAGTCTTTTTTCAGCAGTATATATCCAGTCTATCTATATCCGTTTAATTTTTGGCTTAAATTTAGAACCGGCGACCTTGAGATTAGAATCTGTATTCCTTAACGTTGTGCTATCGCCTTTCTTCTACGTGAAACTTGTTCTTTCATTTGCATATATATTGCATAGTGTATACCGTCTGTACAAGTGTACACTGTATTTAGATCATATATGTTTAAACCACACCGTAGCATAGTGGTAGAGTTGTTGGCTATGGCGCTTGGGGACCAGGGATCGAGTCCCGATCATGTCAAAAATAAAAATGGTCCAGGCGTTTTTTTCTAAGTATAATATTTACTGGAAAATACAATACAATTGTGGGGATTCTCTCTGGGAGTGCTTCGGGAAGGGCACCATTATAAGCCGTCGGTCCCGTGTATATTCTGCAGTATACGCAAAATTGTTAGGTAATAGTAGTATGACTGCAGACACACTACTATGAGAAGAAAAACCATCTATGTAAGTGAAGTGTGTGTGACTAGTGCGTTGAATAAGCCCGACGTTGCACACATTGCACGCATATATAATAGGTTCAGCGTATGGCTAAGCATTGCATGTCTGACACTTGAATAAAGTGAACTCATACCTGCTTCCGAGACCACATTAATGTGCAAGCCAAGACCCACCCAGGGTTGTAGTGCTACAATTGCTGATGTTTAAATCATATCGTGTATAGGTATATACCATCTAATAAAAGCTTATCAAAAAAAAAAAAAAACATCTTACTTTATGTACAGACCAGAATATAGTTTATATAGTCTACATTCAGTTCTAAAATTTGTCATCTATAGACCAGATTTTTTTTTTACTTAAAAAAAATGCCGCAACTGTCATTCAGTATAAAAATTGGTGGCAGTCTAATCGCTTTTGGTAAAAATCTTACCAAAAGTGTTGCGAGTGCCACCAATTTTTATACTAAATGACAGATGCGGCATTTTTTGTAAGCAAAAAAAGATCTGGTCTATACACAAGATATAGACCGTCTGATTGCAGTCTATACATTAGAGTGCCGCCATATTCATTTCATAATATCCTATGATAATAATATATATGATTTTTCGTTTTTTAAAAAGATGTAAACTTTTCTACTGAGCTTTAAATATTTATTTTTTCCTTTTTTTTTGTTGATGAACAACTGATCGGTGGAGCTCTATTGTGTAACTTAAAATTAAATTAAAAGAATAGTTTCTTTTTAATTTTAAGGGTTTATTTTTACCAAATATTTCGTGTTTTTTTCAAACACATCTTCAGTGGTTTATTTCTATATAGAAGAAAATACAAATATGATCAACATTTTTATAATTGATGTTTAAGAAAAAGTATGACTGACTTATAGTATACATTTTTTTGTAACTACTAATTTGTTCGTAATGCAACAAACTATATTGTTCGGTTATGTCAATTTTGTAACAAAAACTAATTAATACTAAAACGCATTGATATGACTAGAAATAAAAATAAAAATTACTAAATAATGTCAATAAAATATCAAAATTATTGGTTGAACAATTAACAGTTAACATAAATAAATAATTTAACTTTGGATTTAAATATCAACAAATATTCTAATTCGATAGACATGTCGGACATCATATAGTCTTATTGGTTTTGTAAAATTTAATGTCAATTGTTATTAATGTTTAATATGTTGTTATAACTGTTAGATAAGTAAGTACTGTCAGATTGTTTACTAAGAGTATTTTCGGTATTTTTGATTTTAATCATTTCCAAAATGTCTCTTTTTTTATTTGAAAATTCTTTTCCATAATTATTTTCGTATTTTTCCAGTCTGGAACATGTTTTTTCTAAATAGCATGGTCGCATAAGGCGCTGTGAAGGTTGTTATTAGTGGATATGTTTTATTTGTGTTAGTATATTCTATTCTCAAGTTTGGTTGAAGTTTGCCTTATGTATTTAGGCATCACATTCGCACGATATTTCGTAGATCAAATTTGATTGTTGCATAACTGGACTGGAGTCTTATCTTTTAGTTTAGAAAAAATTGATGTTTTTAGTGTATTGATAGCTTTTCCAACTAAAGTATTGTTGTATTTCTTAAAAAGGCCCTTTGTTTGTTCGAAAAGTCCTTTTACATATGGAATTGATGAGATCACAATTTTTGGTTCTTCCCCATTTGAGATGTTCTTTATTAAAGGTATTTCAGAGCCATTTTTTTTTTTAATAGTTTTGTCAAACATAACTATTATGAACTGTTTTGGACAACCCTTTTTTGATAAGAACGTCACTTATTAAATTTAATTTTTTTTGATGATATTTCGGATGTGATAATTCAATTGTTTTCCTTGTCAATAAACTAATTGTGTTCTTCTTGTAAGTATAAGGTAAATTCGAGTCCAGGGACTAAAATAAGCTGCAGTTGCTCATAAAAAATGCAGTTGCTTAATAAGATTTGCAGTTGGTAAATCGAAAAATGCAGTTGCATTTTTATTTAATTTTATTGTATTATATCTTACTTTATAATAACTAATAATAATACACATTATAAAAATATATTATATGGTATTCAATTCATAGTCAAACATTTCACTTGCACTAGCTTACGATTGTCTTTTGTTATTAAACAGACGAAGATGATCGAAAGAGAAAAAATTGTAATGTAAAAAATGACAAATATTGTTTCCACAGTTTATAATTCGCTTTTGCGACACTGTTTTTAAAAGATGTAGGTATTGCCTATTATACTATACTTAATACTATAAGTTATCGCATTGTTGTGGTGATGGATATACAGAATACAGATGGTCGACAAATATTGTTCTGATGATTGCGAAATTATGAAATCCAAGGTAAAATTCTATGCAAATGCGGTACGAATGTTCTGACCAGAAAATTGATCTAAATCAGCTTACTATAATAATTGATGTTTCAAAAAAGACATAATCTGTTTCAATAAATTTTGCTTTTTAAATTATTATTATATGTATTTTTTGTATGTAGTTATAACGCAAATACAAATACAAACATTTAAAAAAAACGAAGGTTTTTCTCATTTTTTTTTTTTTTTTTTTAGAAAATGCAGTTGCTAAAATCTTTATTTTAATCTCTGGTTTCAGACCATGTTGGTTTATGAAACCAATCAGTGATGATGGTATTTTTTTCCCTCATTAATAACATATCCAAAAATGGTAAACAACCATTTTCTTCTAATTCATATGTAAATTAGATTTTCTCATTATACAAATTGAATTGTTGTACAAATTGTTCTATTTTATCTACTGGGTATGGGTTTAATCATATCATCAACGTATCTATAAAGGAACGGAATATTGAACAAAAAACTTTTTAAAACATCTTCTTCAAGTAATTCTGTTCGGACGCGAGCTAATATCTAAGCAATCTGTGTGTAAAATGAAGTGCAATATCTAAGTAGCCTGGATTATATGAATAATATTGGCTGGTATAAGGGTAGAATAATAGTTACAGTCCAACCGTTGAAGAATAAAGAACCCATATTGTAAAGGCAGTATTGTAAGCAAAATAGACTGTTTTTATATGGAAGTTCAACAAATTCCATCACCAAATTTGCTAATTCTGGAGACGTTGGTGATCCCATTGGAGATCCTGATGTTTGTGAATAGAAATTATTGTTAAACTGAAATCAACAATCAACCATAATCAATTTTGCTCCGGTAATAAAATCTGTTTGGGTTATTTTTGTATGTTTTTTTATGACACGCCATCTTCTCTTTATTGCCGTGTAGACTAAATCATAAGGTTGGGTATGGGTATGGGTATGTTGGTGAAAAGAGAAACGACATCCAATGATATTAGTTTATAGTTTTTTGGAATGTTTAATTTTTTTTATTTCCTCTTCACAGCGCCTTATGCGACCATGCTATTGAGAAAAAACATGTTCCAGACTGGAAAAATACGAAAATAATTGGAAAAGAATTTTCAAATAAAAAAAGAGACATTTTGAAAATGATTAAAATCAAAAAAACTGAAAATACTCTTAGTAAACAATCTGACAGTACTTACTTATCTAACAGTTATTTATATTTTATAATAACATATTAAACATTAATAACAATTGACATTAGATTTTACAAAACCAATAAGAATAATTAGAATATTTGTTGATATTTAAATCGAAAGTCAGTTAAATTAGTTATTTTTTTTAATTTATGTTAACTGTTAATTGTTCAACCAATAATTGTGATATTTTATTGACATTATTTAGTAATTTTTATTTTTATTTCTAGTCATATCAGTACGTTTTAGTATTAATTAGTTTTGTTACAAAATTGATATAACCGAACAATATAGTTTGTTGATGCATTACAAATTAGTAATTACAAAAAAATGTCATACTATAAGTCAGTCATACTTTTTCTAAAAACGACCTTCCATGGTATACAAAAAGTAAACCTAAATTCCACTAGGGGCGGATATATTATACCTAAATTGAATTTATGGCAACACCATAATGTGAAAATATAATTGATATAAGCTAATGGAAACTAGAGTTTTACCTTACATAAAAACAGAAAAATAGTAAAAAAAAAAAAAACGAACAGAAAGACAAAAAAAGAAAAAATCACGAAATAAACAATACATTTTTCTCAATTAGTATTTGATTTTGTTGCGAAGAATTTATATTGAAATGTGAACAGAGAAAAATCGATGATTGTTGTTAATGTGAGCCTGCAACATTCGCTTTACTCGCAAAATATATAGAAATAAAATAGAAACGGACGCCGAAAACAAAACAAAACAAAACAAAAAAAAATAATAATAAAAAAATAAAAGAAATAATATTCCAATGAAAAGTAACGGATTTTCCTACATGTATTTACTATTCGAATCCAAACCTAATATAAATTTCAATTTTGTATTTTTGCATTCGACGTAATATACAAATAATCACAAGCACGAACTAAAAGAAAAAAAGAAAAAGAAAATAAGAATGAAATAAAAATTACATCCCATCAAATCCTTATACATGAAGATTATTATGGCATTTCGATTTTGACATAATATTGGAAAATTTCTTGTAAGTATTATTACTATTCGAAAAAAAAAAGCACAGAATATAAATGCATAGAATGAACCGGAGAGTGGAGAGAACTAGAAAGAAGAAAAGAAAACCTTTTTTTTAAAGCCTTTAATAGCATCGTTGAGTCTTTGGGGACTTAACAATGCCGGCCATGTTTCATATGAGAACTGGAACTGTATGAGAATATTCACCCACACAAAGCACATACATTTCAGTTAGATCATATTTTTTTTTATATAATTTTGCTGGATTTGGATTGATTTGTTTGGTTGAATATGTTTCCTTGTTCCATCTCAAAAGGCAATAAAATTATTCATCCGCATCAACTGTGTAAGGCAAATTGAGTTATTTCCTATTCGTCTTCCTCTTTTTGATTGCGTTGAAATATGGTTGCATTTTCCAGTGACTCGCAACCATCACCAAAATAATAATTGAATTGAAAACTAGATGTCTGATATCTGTAAAATTTTGAGGCAAATGAGAATCATTTTTCTATTCTATGGCTTTAAAAACCATAATTATGCATAATAATCTTGTAAAGCAGACGACTTTACCGATAACTTAACTATATTTTAAAGTCTATTACACACGATATACAAAATTTTACGTTCGTAAAAACTTGCAAACATAAAGAAATTTATAGAAACATTTCTATACAAGTCTTCTTGTGAAAATGTTTTCGTCAACTTTTTTATGCGTAAAAGTTTTGCAAACATAAATGGTCTAAGTATTAATATGTATCACAAAATTTGTTCATATTTGAAAATAATTTATTCTAAATCTTAAGCATCTTTATATTTCATTATTTTTTGAATGTATATTTTTTATTTAGCTACACGACAAAGAGCACCCAGACGACCAATAACTGCATGAGATCGTGCAATGAAATATTTTTCGAGAGATGTTAACGAGTTAATTACAAGGTATGTTTTTTCTGACGACGATAAAGACATAATCAGTTTATATATATAAAAAAAAAAGAAATGTCAGCAAGATTTTTTTGACAAATGGACCAGGATAGAAATAGCAGCTCGTTCTATGTCAACCCCAGTCACAGGGGCTGTTTTAGTGGGTAGCTGGGCCTCAAATGGGTAGCTCCAGAACTGATTTGGGTAGTCCAAAATGTGTTTTGGGCAACTGGGATTTTAAATAAACTAAAGCAAATTAAACTATTTTAATAATAGCATAAATAAACGCAATCATTACGTGTGCATTAAATATTCTCAACACACAGCAGACAGCACAGAACATAGAAGTGAGACTGTAGCAACTGCAGTGCATATTAGTGAGGAACGAAAACAGAGTTTTGGCCTGAGCAAACTTAAACCATGAAATTAGTTGGCCAAATTTGAGATATTTTTTTTTGGAAAAAAGTCAAAACTCACGTAACACCAGGGTCCCAAAGTTTTATAATACAAAATTTGACTTTGAAGCCATTTTAGACCGCCTAGAGTTTTGTAGTGTATTAGAGGTTGTAGAGAAGAGTTTAATAATTCCAACGAACTACTGATTAGCCCAATCGGACTTAATATGGCTGACTAACGACTTATAGTCCTTGCGCACCTCAAGTGAGCCATATTTTTGAACATTTTTTTTTTTATTTACAGTTCTAGCCTACCATCTTGGCTGTCTAAAATGGCTTCAAAGTCAAATTTTGTGTTATAAAACTTTGGGTTTTTTGTTCCACCCTAGTGCAGATGTCAAATTTTTCGCGCGTACGCACACAAGTCACAAAGCATCTTTTTCATTTAAATGGATAACCCGGACCCTCCTTTTGGCATGTCTACTAACCTCAGTCGCTACGCTTGCGAATCTAAATGGGCAGCTCCAAATTTTCCTTAAAACAGCTCCTGCCCAGTCAAAACCTTGTCAGCAGCAGCCGCTAAAGAAACAAGCTGCCAATGGATTGCAACACGACTTAATTTTTGTGAGAAATTAAAAAAAAAAAAAACAAATAAAATTTCGATGTTCTTAGGTTAGAAAACAAGCTGCCAATTAATTGGTACACGACTTCATTTTTGTAAGAAAAAAGAGGGAAGAAAAAAAGAGAGAAAAAAAAAAGAGAGAAAAAAAAAGAGAGAAAAAAAAAGAGAGAAAAAAAAAGAGAGAAAAAAAGAAGAGAGAAAAAAAAAAGAGAGAAAAAAAAAGAAGAGAAAAAAAAGAGAGAAAAAAAAGAGAGAAAAAAAAAGAGAGAAAAAAAAAGAGAGAAAAAAAAAAAAAAAATTATCAAACCAATACTTGATTATTTTCAAAATTTTTCAAATTTCTCAAAAATGAAGTAAAAGAAATTTAATTTTCAAAACGAATCACTGAAAACGGGTTACAAACAAAAAATGTGTCATTTTTGATGGAAATAAATATAAGTTCACTACATGATACAATGAAATATTTGATTGTAATAATAATAAACTAACCGTTATATTGCTTTACTTCAATTTTTGTTTATCGAATAATTAGTATTACACATGTTTTTATTAGTTAAACATCATTACAATAATTTTGTTATTGATTTTTAAGAAATGCCTCGTGGAAAGGTTTTAACTGAATTTGAGAGACGATTAATAACATCTTACCATGATTCTGTGTTATCCAATAGAAATATAGCGATCAGAATAGGAAGAAGTCTCTGTGTAGTAAATAATTTCCTATTATTTGCAGTTTGCGGGTTTCAAATGTCATCCTTTTTTTTAAGAAAAAGTTTTTTTATAATATTATCACCAAAACTTGAAAATATTTCTTCTTTATAATTAGTCTAAATTTACATTTCTTTTAAGACAAATGTAATAGCAAAATTTTATATTTCAATACATTTTCTTTAATCATTTTGTAATAATCGCGCATTACAATTAATAATAATAATATTTAATATACATTTTAATAACAAAAACAAATTATTTAATAATAAAAACAATTGTTCAAAAAAAAAAATTTAAATGATTAATTGTTAAAGTGGTAAAGTGGTTTTATATATAAAAAAAAAATTATAAAGGCCTTTAACATTTCTTTTACTAATGGTAAAAATAAAAATATATGTGCAAATGATACATTAATTTTAACACGAACAGACACTAATAATAATAATGTCATAAATGTGTACCCATTTGAAGATATTAAATTTGTAATATTTATAGAAAATGAATTATTACAAATAATATCAACTTCAAATAACAGTATAATACGTGTTTGTTCGATAACCCGTCTTTATTTTCTCTAATGGACTGTATATTCTTTTCTTCTCGTTCCTGTCTCTTTAAAATAAA
>JAABKK020057542.1:0-10621 GCA_011634745.2 Catotricha subobsoleta
ATTCGTCAGATTTGTCATAATCTGCACTGCATTACCATACCATCAAATCAAATCAAATCGAATTTCCAGCTCTCAAGAAAAGCCGCCCTCTACAACTCTCTTCCCCCCCTGTGTCCATTAATCTTCAATTAGATTTTGCCACCCCAAGTAAAACGTGGTTCGTACGGCGCTGGGTATAGGTATAGCTATTATTATACATATACATAAGCAATTAGGGTAGGCTATAAGTAGCCATAGACGCCGACTACAGTATTGCCGAGAAGCCAGGGCAATACATATTATTGAAGATGTGAAGCTGATACAAACGAGACGGCAAAATTTATTTATATGTACTTATACATTGCCGTCAGTGGTAGCGCACCTAGCTCTGATGACGCCCTAATCTTGCTAATACGAAAATGCCGCCTCTAAACAAAAAAAAAACCGTTCCAGGGGGTCTACCGCCGAGATAATTTTAAAACGAAATGACAAAAAATCCAAATTCCACGTGGAATCAAAACGAAATGTTGAAATTTTCGTCGTTGTGGTGGAGATGGTTCCACCATATGGTCGGGTAAGAGATTAGGTAGCAGAGATTCTGGTGTAGTGGGTAAGGGAGGTTCTGGTGTATTGGGTAAGGGATATTCTTGTGTTTCGGGTGACGGGAGTGAAGGAAGGCGGAAGCCAGGTGGTTGAGGTGGTTCGTCTGGTGGTGGGTCGGAGTCAGACTCAACGAGACCAACGTCAACCTCATCGCATAACCGAGGTGGATTGCATTCCAAAATGCTTGTCCTTGATGTATAATTGCCCCAGCGATGGTCAAAGGCAGAATTATTGATCCCTTTGAGATATAATCTCAAAGAGTTCCAATTATTGTTGTAAAACATTGCATAATGTGCAAAAAATGCTTTTTTCATTTATTAACATTTTTGTATTTCTGGTAATAAGTATTTATAATTTTTATAAAAACCGCTTACGATTGTCTTTTGTAATTAAACAGAATAACATGATCAAAAAAGAAAAATTGTAATGTGAAAAATGAAAAATATTTTTCCACAGTTTATAATTCGCTTTCGCGACACTGTTTCTAAAATATGTAAGTATTGCTTTATTACAATACCATATGCTATCGCATTATCGTGGTGATGGATATACAGAATACAGATGGTCGACAATACTGTACTGAGGATTGCAAAAGTATAAAATTACATGAAAAAAAAAATGGCAAATTCTATGCAAATGCGGTGCAAAAGTTCAATTAACAATTTCTATAATAATTAATTTATAATAAAATAAATAATATTATGGATGAAGGGGCGGAAAAGTACTCATTGAGCCACACATATAAAATTTCAAAGTCGGCGTCTATGATAAGTACTGACTTAAAATATTACAATTTCAAGTGAATAATCATATTTTTAATAAAAGAAAGAATGGAAAAAAAAATTATTTAATTTTTCTAGTGGTCAGGGTTTCGATTGTTATATATTTGCATATGGTAAATGGTAAGTACAAACAAATTGAGATCCGCAAGTTTTTACGAAAAAAAACTATGTATATTTATGATATCTCCCGGAAACGGACCATCATACAACTGCAAAGAATTGAGAAAAAAATTAAGCCACTTCCGAGAAAAATCGGGTACCGCAGCACATTACTCATTTTTCTTCCTAAATAAACTCGAAAATAAAAATTCGGCTCCAAAAATACACGAGTTAAAACGTGTATCCTCATACACCTGCAAGAGATTTTCATAATTTTGAACCCATCACCGAGAAGAATTAGGTGCCGCCTTTCCCCTATTGAACGCACTCTTAATTTTAAAATCTATAAATTTAGTAATACAAATAATTTAGAAATTTTTGGTTTAACTTGAGTTGATTAATAATTATAGAAAATTGTCTCTTGTTTACTTCATTTTCGAAAAAAAAACAAGTATTGGTTTCGATTTTTTTTTTGTTTTTTTATTTTATTTTTTATTTTATTTTTTTTTTGTTGGTGTACCTTTCTTTTTTTTTCTTAATTTTTTTTTCTTAACAACAATTAAGATGCGTAGGCGTACTAATCCATTGGCAGCTTGTTTTTGTTATGTTTGAAATTTTTCTTTTTCCATTCCAACAGGCCTTTTATTGTTTTCGTGGTATACCATTTTTAGGTCTGATTCAATTTTACCTTTTTCAATATAAATAATTTTTAACACTTCTTCTTGCAGTTCTTTCTTTCTTCTATCTTCCAATTCCATATGTTTGAACTGACTGGTATTGGCTGGCTGACGCCTAGTGTGTTCTTCCAAAATATTATTTAATGGTTCCATACTTAACGTTGGATCACGACGAATACGTTGCTTCATTGCATATAGTGCCATAGTAGTAGATTCCAGTTACAAAATTCAATTAACTAATCAGTTGTAGAAAATTATGACATCGGTTTGGTTGGAAAACTCACACATACAATAAAAGAGAAAAATGACAAACGATTTACAGTGGAAAAAATCAATCCCTCAATTTTTAATACCTGAAAACTATTATTCCTTTTATGTTCATTCACTTATACAGGCATATAATCTATTTTTATGCGTTCGCGCCAACTATCAACTATTTTGTCACTCTTAAGCGTTTTAGTTACTATTGAATATAATAATAATATAACGAGTTTAATAAACTAAGCGTGATGCAAATTTTAATAAAATATAGCTACATGCAAATTTTCGTGTTTTTTTTTTTAAATAAATTTTAAATAAAATATTTTTTTTTTTTAAATAAATTTTAAATAAAATATTTTTTTTTTTCTTTTTTAAATATATTTGAAATATAAATATTTTAAATACTGATGCCTACCCTGAAATAATCATGTTTTATTGATTTAAATAAGTATATTTAAATAACTAAAACTGAATGTAATATTAAATGATATTTTTACAGATGATTAAATAATTGTGTTTCGTACCATACAATAAATATCCCGATTGTGCATTAATTAAAGCACATTGAAATGTGAGTTTCTTCTTGTGACAAATATAATCAACACTATTTACAGATGAAATCCATCATATATCTTTTAAAAACGACTAACAAAATAACAATCTAAATAAATACGAAGAAAAAATATTGCTCGTTATGCACGATATTATATAATTACAATATAAACAAAATCTAGGCCGACGATGATGTGTTGGGATGAATAACAATATCATTTCTATTCTTTAGCTTTCATTTCAAAATCTATATTGTAGCACATGACTTCATAAATTCAATGTAGTAAGCACAGACGTGCTTTGATTTTTTAAATAAATTTAGGAAAAACATTTCTACACACCTTATAATACAGCATTGCATCAAATGCAATACTAGAATTTTTGAAAAACTTTAAAGCTTTTTATTCAAAGGAGAGAAAAATAATAAAAGTGTTTTTTTTTTATCTCTGCAAGTTTTCATTTCAGCAGTCTTTTGTAGGTACATAACTTTACACAAAAGATAAAAAAAAAATAAGTTCTTTTTTCTCAAATACAATTAAACCCTTTTACATTTAGGCTGTATTTTATTAAATCCAACGTAAATTTTACCTTCAACTTCTCCTTCGTACCCTTATCATACCATTTCTACTCCTGTCGTTTCGTACACGCAAAAGATATAAATTTTATATACTCGTATCGTATCTATAGATTCTACCAGAAAGATAAGGGTAGTATAAACTAGTTAATAGACAATTTGAGAATGAGAATATTAGTTTCAAGTTCAACGAGTAAATAAATTAAAGATTCGAAGTGTTTCATTAATAATGCAAATGAGTGAGAATAATAAATTTTAACATGAATAGAACTAATTAACTGAATATTTAAAATATATTTTAAGCAAAGCGTATACAAATGATTATATGCATATAGAATTATTCGCGATACTTACTGATTTATCATCGATTTTAGTACCAGTTTGTATCACGTTCAATATTTTTTTTTTTTTTAGAACCAAGTAATTTACCCAAATAAACTCACAATTTATTTAATTTAAAATTACACAGTGGAACAATTTTGTAAAAAGTTGCTGTGAATGATACTTCAATATCACAGTGTGATAGGTTTTTTTTTAAAAAAAAAAAAATTGGTAAAAACCGTTTTCCGTCATCACGTTCAGATTTTTTTTTTTAATTTTTTTTTATTAATTTTTTCATTTTTTAAATTTTTCTCAGGATTGGCTGGACAGATTTTGATGATTGATGATTGACCAACCGTTAGACGCAGAACTTGAAAGTCTATTTAAAAATAAACTTGCTTTTTGATGGCTTTTGTATATATATATGTTCTTCTTCTATGAGCACTACAACCCTGGGTGGATTTTGGCTTGCACATAAATGTGCTCTCATTAGCAACGGGATCACTTTATTTAAGTGTCAGACATGGTGCTTAGTCATGCGCTGAACCTATTGCGTGGAAAATGAGTGCAACATCGGATTTATTCAACACGCCAGTCACACACACCTCACATTATAGGTTACCCTTGTACGTGTCATATACAGTTGCCCAGCAGTGTGTCTGTAGTCACAACCGCTATAACCTAACATTTTTACGTGCACTACAGAATACACGGGACCGACAGTTTATAATGGCGCCCTCCGAAACACCCCCAGAGAGATTCCCACATGTCAAGAATGGCTCCAATTCATATTTCTATAAATACTATGCTTAGAAAAACAGCCTGGAAGATTTTTATTTTTGACATGGTCGGGCCGTAGCCAACAACTCTACCACTATGCTACGGTGTGGGTTTATATATGTACTGAGTATGTATTGTGCTTGTGCTTTTTCCCCAACTTGTTACTTCGGTAAGTACATATTCAAATTATTGAAATCAACCAATCAATCATGTTTTTGGTAATTCATAAAGTACAATATTAGAAGATTTTTTTTTTGTTATTTTTGAAAATAGCAAGCTGTTTTGAATTAATGCAAACAGGAATATCAAAAATGGCCACAAACAACTAGATAAATGTTTTGAGTATTAGATCGATCGAAGTAGGTAAAGGGGAATGATTGTAAGGGTATTCAGGTCATTCATCGTAATAATTGCGATGTAGTAAAGTTTACTGTGAATACTATTTTGACGTGAGCGCACTTTCGCAAATTGTAGTTAATGTAGAATACAATGTATGAATGAATATCTGCACAAAGATTTTTATTCAATAACTGAAATTTTATGTCGTGGTAATAAAAAAAACAGGTCTTTTTGTGTAGTAAGAATTACTACGCGTAGTAATCTCATTTTCATACAAACAAATTACCACGATTAGTAATAATTACCAATTGGTAGATTTTTAACACAAATATCACAATTACTACGTTTACCACGGTGACATGAATACCCTAATATATTAAGTAAGATGGTACATCAAACTCTCTATTTTTATGTTATTTTTAGTTTAGTTTTGCATTTGTTATTTTACAATCTTAACGATCATTTTTAAGCCTTTATTTGCATAAGAAAATTGTATATATAATAATAAAAACTGAAGTACCTACTAAAATAAGTATAAACATCAGTAACCTATAAAATACATGGTGTGCGATAATTGAATAAATCACTAGTCCTTCAGGTATATTGCTAAAGTTGAAAATAGGGAGAAAAAAACAAACAATAAAAATCAAATCTCTTTTTTCAACATTACAAATAGAAATATTATGATATACTACTTTGTACATTCACATTTATTGTTGTTGCTGTTCTTGTATTCATCGTAGATACGTAGAATCATCACTTAATAGTCCAGCAACTATAGAGAACTGCAATGCAGTGACTTTGTCATGTAAATACGATCGTTTGTATGTTTATCCATTTTTTCATATTATTATTTTTTTTCTTCTTGTATAGTACAACTAGATGCCTCTACTATAGCATCTATTACTCGTAGAGGGTAGCAGACAAGAATACATTACCATGTTGTTGACAAAGTAAACAATATTCTATACTTTTATATCTTCATTTATACAATTAAACATTATTTTATGCCTTTAACTTTCATGTATATATGAAATGTAACCAAACAAAGTATACAGAAATTCAATAATGTATACAATTCAAGTGTTTTTCTAACACAAGCCAAAGCACCCTTGACCGTTTCCATTAGCACAAAGGGAATATATACACAGATGATAAGCAAGTAGGTAAGTATACAAAAACGAATTGAAAAAGTTTTTTTTTGTGTTTTTTTTTTAAATACTCTTTTTCTAGTATTTGTACGGTATTATTGTTGTTTGGTTAATTAACCCCAAATATTCTGAAATTTTATAGGTAATGGACGATGAGACGATATAACCAATTAATAATTTAAAGTACTTAACTCGTACGGTGAATGATGAGTTAGAAATGTCTTAAAATTATGTCAAAACTTACCTCACCACAAAAAGAAAACGGCTCACAAAATATTAAGACAGATTGAATAAAATTGGTTTACAACATCAAGAGTAAATAATATTTAAATAAAATTTGGTTGCTCAAATATTGTTATATTATTATACTGGTCCATCTTTTTGTTACTGTATAAGCACACAAAACAGTACAACAGAACAAAGTTATGTTTATTCCTTTGCTTAAACTCTTTAATCAAAACAATGTTTCTGCTTATTAAACTTTCACAAGAACGTAAATAGCTCAAAGCCAAATTCTTAATTAGATTCTAAATATTATAATAACATTTAAACAAAAACAAAAACAACATTAAATCTACTATATTGATTTAGGAACAATTTATGTCCATTATGATGGTCATCAAGGAACATAACTTAACGTAAAATATAGAATTTTGATTTCTATTATATTAGGGAGAAAGAAAGTAAATGATTTGATCGGTTTATATTTGGGAATAATTTCTGTATCATTTAAAATATTTCATAGAATATAGTAAACTAAATTGTGATTTTCTAATGGACAATTCTAGATACGAGTATGTAATTAAATTTGAAATTTATAAATTTAAATAGATGGATCAGAATTAATCAATAATTCTAATTGCATATAATAAGTATTTAAACTGTTTAGTATAGTTGATAAAATGAAATATTATAGTTCAAGCAAAATATTTGTAAAAATTTGTCATTGTTTAAGAAAAGAAAAGGTTATCAGGAAATAAAATAATAAAAGATTGTTGAAACGTAAAAATTGTCTTATATGGTGCTTGAAATTAAATAAAACTTAAAGCAAAATAATCATGAAAATAACCGCATTTGCGGAACATTGTTATAAAAGTTGTTTAAAAATTTTGTTCCCTTTTCCATGTTCCATAAATTGAATTGCATGTAAAAGTATATATTTTATATACAATATTAAGTGAAAAGAAGGAGTAGAAAATAATAAATCACAAGAAAATTCTCTGCATGTTTATTTTCTGTATCCGGAATTTTATGAACGTACCAAGTATAACGCACCATAAATGTCTATAGAAATAAGGATGAGAGGGATGACGACGACAACAAGAACAATTCGACGCCGGTCATAAATCATGTGTTTCAGTAAGTTCCTCTTAAATTTGAAACACACGCATTGCTATATTATAAAATAAACTAAACTAAATTTGAAGTTCCGCCTTGTATACTAAAAATGTCTGATCCATTTATAATTTTATTTATTGGAAAGACCATCAAGAATATACGGTGGTCTGTAACAGCAGTAGGAAACAGTAAGTATTCAGCAATTATCCATCTTATTTGTAGGAAGGCCAATATTCTCTTTCTAGCGATAAGCTCGATAATGGACCTCCATTTTAATGATATATTAACATTTCAATTATTTACCTATTAAGTAATTAATTGCTAATAAGCATCTGGTAGCATAGTGTTCCATTATTGCTAGCGTTATAGGTGTTCTATTATAATATAAATAATGAATAAATTAAAATGGGTAATGTGATTTTGAACAGATTACAACTACTTTAAGTTCAATTCGAATTATATAGGAATTAGTAATTTTTCTCAATTTAAAACATTTAGACTAAAATATATTTCCTGGTTTATATTATTTTATATATATACAATCACCCATTACACCATAACAGCAATATATAATATAGGAATTATTAATATAGATATTATTGCATATGATACTGGAAAATTTAATTCTCTTTTATATGCGTATTAACATTTTATAACAAGCACATACACACAACAGTACTCAGATTGTATTTTATTCTATTCTATTCTATTCTATTAGTTAAATGTAATGAAAATTGAAAATATACGCGGAACGAACGTATCGTATATTTTCGAAAATTAACGAATACGTGAACAATCGAAATGGAGAACATAGCAAATCGCGTGTGCCATCAAAGAGCGTATTATTTACATATGACTTGTTCCTTTAATTTGTACTAACAATGTACATTACGATTGACATATTATTATTTACACATTTTGAACTTTATCCACATCAAATATAGTGATATAATTTTTACTTTGGTTATTTTTCTTTTAATCAGTAACAAAAATGTTATAATATCTTTTAATGAGAGATGTATTATGTAAAAAGGAAGTTAAATATGTAAAATAAAACTTTATGCATTATTCAATTTGTATAGTAGATAAATGTTGGCTTACGAAATTGCATAGATTTCAAAACGTTAAACTTGGCAATGTTACGTTAATCATCCTCCAACTCTTAATAAATCATTTTGATTACGTCATATCGGAATGAATAAATTTAATCTTATAATGGCCGGTATCACACTGGCTATATAGAAGTGTTATTTTTTCGTAAGACGAATAAAACATTATGAAAAATAAGTACCACTTTGATATAGCCTGTGCCTAGCATCAGTGTGATAGCGGCCAATGATTATCTGAACATTTAAGCACTTGAAATTTTCATAAGGGTAAAGGATAATGATTTTAACTCCCGTCAAAAATACTATCTACAACTACACCTATTCATTCAAAATATTATTTAATTTAAGCCTAAATACTGTTCATTCTTATATACTTCGATGAATCTGAAGTTAATATTGCCCGCTGTACGGTTTTCGTAGATTTTCTAATGACTGCAATATTTTTTTAGGATTCTTTAAGTATTTACTTTAACGTTTTGTATTATTGCTAACATATTAATGATTGAAAAATAAGAAAAACATAAAATTTCTTATGATGATAAAATTATATAAACTAGGTGTAAGTATAAGCAAATATGTAAAAAAAAATAGTGGTAAAAGCAAAATCGTTTAGATTTTTATTTGGAAAAATGCATTAAATGATGTTGCCTTTCCAAACAAAAAGCCTTTTTTACGATCGCACTTATAAATAGAAAATGGTTTGTAGATTTACTTTAGCTACAAAATGAATATTGTTAACAATTTCTTTTATTCAAAACGGAAAAGCCTAACACTTTATTTTTTCTTTAATATTAATGCACATACATTCATTTCATTTCTCTTTTCATGTTCATATTTCTTTCGTATAAAATGACGAGAATAATAAATAATATATGCTGATGGTTTATTATATTATGGTTTATGGAGTGCATTTACTGGGCTTTTGTTATCAATCCATCAACACTCACTCATTCATCGTGCCATACTTTTTATTTAAGTATGAATCATACAAATGGAAATAGGTGTATAAGTAGTATAAGTATATAATATATATATACTCTTTTGTGTGTTGTGCACAAGTTGAATATCTAAATATATAAATGATGTGTTACAATAAAAGCAATTTTAAGAATGGAATTGTTACAATTTCCTATTATTTGTTATTTATCCATTGAATGCATCAGATAGTGGCGCATCGTCAACCCACGAACTGTCAATGAACTAGAAATCTTTGTAAAATGCTAAGTACTTAGATCCAAATTATTATGTATTGAACACCTCCCAATTTCAATTCACTAGAATACAATAGCAGTTATTATTGAATTCAAATGCAATTTTTCAGTAGAATATTATTATTCTTTAAAATAATCAAATATAATGACATAATGAGCATTAAAATATTACACACAATCTACTATTTTATTAAAACTATGTACAAAGAATAGTATACTAATAAGGGAAAAAGACGTTTTTTTTGGGCACCAGCAAGGTAATTCCGATTAATGCGCCAAGTGAATTCAATGTGGAAGCGTCTGGAAAAAAAGTGTCGTGGACAAGCTATACGCTTTAGACCTAAAATGGAGTAGGAGCCTTTTGAAAATATTGGGTCAAAGATACGAGTGAAAAGCTCTCAAATCAGTAATCATTAGTCAAATACAAAGTCATACCATTAAAAATCATTCTTAATTTTGTTTTTCCGATTTCTGGATTAAGAGTTTGACGTACAAAAAAAAAGGAGAAAAATCTAAAATCGATATGTCTGTTTAAGAAAAAAGAAAAAAATTCACTCCATGGTCAATTTCCAGCGAAGCTAAAGTCAAAAATTAAACCAAACTATGTCTCACATTATCCCAGAGCCCACAGTTTTAATTTCAGCCAATTCGTTTTTGATGTTTGATAAGCGAACAAGATTTTTAAAATGTATTCCTTCGTAATCCGTCCGATTACGGGTTTCAATTTGAAGATATATGTAATAGGGTGGAGCGTTTTTGAAAAAAAAGATTAAATTGAAAGTGCGGGGGGTGGAAAAGTTGCGCACGAGTGTCATGAATTTACGACTAAAATATGAGGTCTGGAG
>JAABKK020057543.1:0-37434 GCA_011634745.2 Catotricha subobsoleta
AATACAATAAGGCATATAATTGCTTGAAAAAAATGATGGAGATTGCCGCTTTTGGAATTAGACCCCTCATATGATAGTAATTACTATTATCACTTCGTTATTCGTAGAAGGATTGGTAAAATAAAACATGTTTGAACACATTACAATTACTATTTTGAAAATAATGGCTAATCCTCCGAATAATTGCGAGGATATAATATATATTATATAGTATATACCATACACTGTAGAAAACTTTAAGGGTACAAAGTAAAACAAAGTTAAAAAAGGCATAACTTTGGAAGTGAAATTGACTTTGATTAAAAGTAATTATATATTACGTTATCCACATTTATTTCACTTTGAAAGTGAAAAAGGTACTACTATTTTCCAGTTTGTATAAAGTAAATATTAGTTTGTTAAAAGTAGCGCGTTATTTAACTTTGTACAAAGTAATTTTATTTTTTTAGAGTGTAGTAAATACTATTTGATAATAGCATGTGTGATATGACTATTAAATAAATTGTTTTGAATTGAAACATATTTCATGATTTCGTTAAATATTTTAAATCAAGGAGCAATTTTATATTTTCACGAGATACATATGTTAACATTTTCAACGCATGATCTATTTATTTATTTATTTTTATCAAAAAGATTACCGTTCCGCCTTTCCATTTCTTTATTTATTTAAAAGAGAACGAAATTATATATATTATAATGATAATATTTTCATATTATATATAGGTATTTACTTACCAACATTCATTAATTTATTTTAAAAACAAAACCGGAACAAAGCTTACATAACATTTTCTCTTTCATTCTCCTCTAAGTATTATAGAAAGTATATAGAAATAACCATAAAAAATAAGTTTAATAGCGCTTGCTGGGTTTACATGATGGCAACATTTTTATCATTGAATTTTATTTTTAAGAGAAAACAAGTTACGGCTGCATACGATTCACGTTTCCATTTATAAAAATTATTTAATAAAATAATCGGTAAGATTAAATAATTAGATGAAATGTATTTAAAAATTATTTAAAAAAAAAGCAACACTCTTATAACTTCAGTTAAATTAATAAGATTGGTTAAAGACAAAATGTATAGTCAGTAATTTTAAAATAACGTTACCATGTGAACGCATCTCGGTTAGCAAAACGTTGAAGGTCGTACGTTAGCAAGTACGTTAACCTCAGATATGAATGTAGGCCGCGCGGAAAATACAAGCAAACATAATATCAGATTTGCAAATATATTAAAGCTCTTCGAGCAACACAAATGTACGAAACAACCAACACATTTAAATTTAATCGTAAGTGTTTTATTGAAACATAATCAACCAACGTCATAGTTTAGATATTATTTTTTTTCGTATATATGCTTATTTTATTGATGGTTTTTTATTTATTTATTTATTTATTTATTTATATATATGAAAAAAAAAAGAGTAAATATGTATATTTAAAACGCCATTCAATGATCGGCTTTAATAGTGGTGGTGGCGATGTGACAGTGTTTGATGTAATGGTATTTTCATATAAAATAAAAAGTAAATGGGAAAATCTTTTATTTTTTTTTCTTTCGTCTTCTTTTGCCTTATAAAAATGATAGAACAATTCGTTTGTTGAGTTTATTGCGTTTTTAAGTTATTTGTATTCTCTCAGGTTGGGGTTTAGTTATTGTCATTTAAAAGAGTGTGTTATCGCACATATAAATACATTAAATAATATTGTTGTAATAAATATAAATAAAAATATGCAATGTTTATGGGTTGAACAAATACCTTCTTAACACTTAATATATAAATGAAAAGAGAATAAGTAATTGTTATAACATTGAAATAGAATTTAATGGGTACACCAGTATAATAGATATATATAGATATACATACACATAACATATATTATTACTCTATATATCTGCTCTTATTCTTTAAATTTTGTTAATCTCTGTTCTATTGAGAAATGAAAGGAAAAAAATATTAATTGAATTTCAGTGGCTAGGAAGTTTATTAATTCTATAAAAATTCAGTAAATTTAATTATTTATGAAAAGAATTCTATGAAATAAATGGTTTTATGACGTAATTTAGTAAGTTCTTACATATATAGACATAAGATGGGATAAGTTTAAAGTATTATATAAATTGTTATGCTGAACGATGCATTTTCAATTATCTATTTTAAATGTATGCACTTGATTTTATAAAATATTAATCAATAACTTTCCTTAGCTCACTAATTAGACAAATTATGCAGATATGAGCGTAATTAATTATTAATTTTTTTTTACTTCCCAAACTAATGTGAGAACAAACCATCGACGATTACAAAATCGATTTCAAAAAAAAAATCTCGGCAAAACTGAGGGGGGGGGGGTAATAATTTGTTTGAAAAATGTTCTTTCCAAAAATACAAAATATTCAATAAAAGTATGTTCACAGATTTTAAACACAAAATACAAAATATATTTTTAATATTACAATAAATACAGAGTAAAAAATCCTTATCAAGTATTTCAAATACTGCTGAAGTCTGCTCTTTTCCGACACCAATACTATAGAATATATATTTATTCTCTGTCAATACTATATAGAACTGTAATCGATGGTTAGAGTAGTTTATATTTTTCTTATAATTTTTTTTTAAATGAAAAGAGAAAAGAAGATAACTTTTATCATCTCTGCATGATATTTTTTACCAACTCTGCATAATATAACTGCATTAGATATATATTTCGAACATAAAATAATAATCATATTGCTGATTATGTATTATAACAAATTAAATTTGTTAACATAAAGCAAAGATCATATCGTTTATTTTATTATTATAAACACTTTATCTGACAAAGATCACCATCTTATCTTAAAGTGAGTTTAATTTAAAGTCACTTCATGTTTATGATAAATAAGCAAGTTTAAATTTGATTTAATTAAAGTGTATGTTAAAGCATTGTTTATGCACTGTTTTATTGATTAATTTAAATTGAATGGTTTTTACTCGAACTTTAGTTTATGTGTGCGGATAAATCTAGTCAATGTAAAATTATACATAAATTGTTTAAGTGGTTTGCTGTAGGTCATCATAATTATGATCATTATTGTCAAATTTGCACGATGTTTTTCCACGTGGATTTTTTCTATCATTTAAATTTGAATCTAATTTAAATCATATAAATATTTTCTCCCCAATAAAATACAAAACAATTTATTTAAAAATTAAATTATCAGTTAATGAAAAATCATTGATTAAATCTCATAAAAATATGGTGTTATAAATAACAATAATTTAATGAATAAAACATCTACTCGTATCATCTGTTTTATAATCAATTTTCAAAATCTGTATAGAAAATTATTCAAAATAAATTTAAAAAAAAATAAATAAACTCTTTATTATAAGTCAGGAGGACAATATTTCCTTTCGTCGCTTCATTTATCCCATAATTGGTTTTGTGCAATGTTAGATTTCGTATTATGTCCACTTCTTTTGATTAATATTTAAATTTACCGCGTTCAATTTTATGTGTAAATATTTTTGCGTAGTTATTTTATATGTTTTTATTAGTATTTAACTATATCCGTTAAATATAGTTTATTACTATTTTGTTCAATTGAAGCAAGACCTACATATTTGTCACAAATTTAAATTGATTCGTTTTATTTAAAAGAATAAAAAAAAAACTGTATTGAGGTTTAAGAAGTTTACAGGTCATTTTACTGATTTTCATCCATCCGATTTTTTTATTTATTTATTAAAAAAACATTACAATACACAACTAAACAATGCTTGGGACATTTAATAAATAATATTATGCTGGCCTTACAGCCCAATATAAAAAGAAGTATACAGGGTGTCTCATAACAAAAGGTACAAACTTCTGGGGTGTGTTCCTGGGGTCATTCTAAGCAAAAAAGATTCTCTGCGACGCACACATTTTGAGTTATCGTTCGTCAAAGTTAAAAATTTGTCTGAAAATCATGATAAATTTTGATGAAATTCAACTTTTCTCGAAAACTTCGCTTATTATTTTTCTTTTTTTATTACTGAATCTGATTCTACGCGTAATTTCTTACGAAAAACATATTATTAATTTTTTGCTACGATACATAGTTTCCGATTGACAATCGGTTAAATTTTGCACGAGTTATGATCATTTAAATGATTTAATAGACGACCTCATGCAAAAAAAATTCAAACCGCTATAACCCGGAAACGGTTAATTTTCGACCCCCCCCCCTCTAATAGACTTTTTTGCTTAGAATGAGCCCAGGAACACACCCCATAAGTTTGTACCTTTTCTTATGAGACACCCTGTATAATTCCTAAAAAAATCAGGCGCATGCGATCAACCTCTTACTTAAATATGACATGAGACCAGGGTTCGAAAATTTCATGATATTTTGTAAAAATATCAATTACTTCATTTTTGAAAAAAAAAACAATAATTTTTTTTTGAATTTCGGGAAAATTTGCCATCCTTTATTTCTAACAAAAATGAAATCGTGTACTAATACATTTGATAGCTTGTTTTTGATATATATCAAACATATCTGATATTTTCCCACAATCCTTAAAAAATATAAATTTTTATATTTGTCAGAAAGTAATAGAAAAACAAACAAAAAAATAACTAAATCTAAATTTTTTCTAATTTAAAAATCATTTGATCTAGGTACATACGTATATGACTAATAATAAATACGTTAAATCTCATTACAGTTAATAATTTTAGCAATAACCTATTCGATACGATACCTAAACTTTTTTATTATCTTTATTTAGCGTATTTTATTTATTAATAATCGTTTATTTAATTCAATATAGCGTAAAACTATTTACATATTCAACAATAAATATTTAACTAAAACAATAGACATTCTCTTTTTTTCTCTATTTCTTTATATTATATATGTTTTTCAATTTAAACTTAACAAAATGATTTTATAATATGATCGCGACTAAATCGTACAAATACAATACAATAAAATACATAAATACCTACCACATAAATATTTTCCATAGAAAACAACCAGTACAAGTATATTTATATTATTAGATATTTCTTGTGAATCGAAAGTGTATGTCAAGACTAAAACGCAATAATAATGTTACACTGTTCGATACGATAAGTATGAAATTGTTCGGGCAGTTCCGTACCAACATTTTATTTAATGATTAATTTAACAGTGTTTACCGGGTTATGTCATAATTCACGTAAAACCTACCTATGTTTATTATTGTTTTAATATATTTATATATATAATATAATTTTCTTTTTTGAAATAATAAGTTTATATACTTATTATAAGTAAACCGTGTGCCGATTAGCCAATATGTATGGATGATAAATAAATTAAAAACTAGAATATTAACAGTATGTACGTACGTACGCAAGTACATAAGTACTATTTTGATAAAAGTACAAAAACTTGGAAGTGCTAGTAAACTTTTTGATAGTAGATTGGATTATCCAAATATAATTACTGTAGTATTCTCATATAATTTCATTTTTAAAATAGTTAGATAATCAACTTATTATGTCTAATATACCAACAAAACAGTAGTGTTCGTTCAGTACTTATAACACGTTAATGTAATAACTTTTAATTTTAGCTATATGTAAATTTTCTCGTTTCATTTTAATTAAATAGAATACAGATTGAGATTGTACGTATTGAGAGCTCACATAAGTGTGAGAGGCACACTCTAAACACAACGCACATATACATAGAAATATATACCAGCGCAAAATAAAACATTATTTTACATGACCTTCGTTTCTCTTTCATTGCTTGACTTGATGAAGTGCGTTGAACTCGGTCGTATTCGACCTACTTGCACGTAAACTATTTGTATAAACTTTTTTTTTCCATCTATAGTTACACTGTTAAATTCAAATAATTTTAACTAGTACAAATTTTGCTGGCAATTTTTTTAGATAAAATAAAGCTTTAAAATAAATACTCCTAATATACCTCTGTCTGTATGGAAAGAAATTTGTCCAAAAATTCAAGAGAAAAATAATAATTATTAATTATACTTTTATTTTTAACACTGTAATATTTAAATTCAGTTGTTTGTTTCGTCTCAGATATGTTATTCATGTTGCGTGAAAGAAAAAAAATGTATGCTTTTATTTAAAAAGTGAAAATGTTGTACTCCAATCATAATATCATGTTAACAACTTTTGATCGTTAAGTGCTAATCGAAAGTATTATTCATGAAAATCAATTAGGTATCTCAAAAAAAAAAAAAAACAAACAAAATAAAATAAAATAAAATGGAGTACTAATAATTTATAGGTTTATAAAGGTTTTGTTTACTTAAAAATGTTCTTATCCCAATAAACAAAATTGAAATTCAATTTGATTCCAGAGTAAAAACGATTCCAATGTAGGTCAAAAGCCATTTCATTTGTGTCGAAAATAGAATTTCATATTAGTTGCGAAATAAAAAAAAATATATAAATGTATGGTTCCACAAGCAATATGAGAACGAATCTATGTACATTTTTTAAATTAAGGATTATTTCAGCGAGTCTTTACAACTTTTGTACTATACATTTTTCTTTTAATAAGTAAAACATCAGAGAACCTGCATATATGAGGTACCTACGGCAAATGCCGAAATGAAAAATCTAATAAAATACTAATGGAAAGGGTAATGTCTATTGGGTGTACAATTTTTATTCTTCGCATTATTAATTTCTCGTTAACTAAGATCTTACATTAAACTCCTCGACTGACACACTTGCAACAGTTGCGTATATTATTTAAACAAAAACAAATATATATATACTTAATGGCTTCAAAAAAAACAATGAATATATTTTTTGAATTATTTTCGCTTTTGAATAACCAATTGAACAGTATAGAAAATCCTTAAATTATATACAAATAGAAAATTTCTAGGAAAATTGTAACTGATAGCAAATGGACTAAAACAAAATTTATTCAACGAAAAATTCACAAGAAAAGTGGCTTTTATTGGGTTAGTCATGCATGATTCATGACAAATACATTTAATTAAATTTAAAAAAAAAAAGAAGAAAAGAAAAACAGTTTGAATTTCATACAAATATCTTTTGAAATGTATTATGCTCGATATTATAATTTTCAATAAGAGACTACAAGATTATCTATTACATCACACTCAAAATATTTAGTTTTTTTTTTGTTTTAAAAATATAGTAAAACCCCTCTAAGTGAAACGCCACTCGGTCGCGTCCTTGGGATAAAACGTTTCGCTTAGAGAATATTTTCGATTTTTTTTTGTGTTCAATTTAGAGGTACAAAAATATTTTTTTATTTTTTTTTGGTGAAACCACACCCGAGTATGAAACGTTTCACTTGGAGGATTTTCGGAAAACGGAAAAGCTGGAAAATCAAATATTTCAATTTGAAAATACATTTTCCAATAATTATGAACAAAAAGTGTTTTATTTAGACGGGGTTATACTGTATAACGTTTAGCAATAATGTTTAATATAAAATAATTAATATCAAGGCATAATGTAGTTGGATGCTCGGTGTTAAACTTTAAGAAAGTTCATATGAGCTGAATTAAGTGTAATTAATTTAATGTGATGGCACTCGCTAGAACAAAAAGAAGACATTTTGCATGTATGTATATCGTATATGTGATGGATTTAATTTATTATAAATAAATTAAGTTTAAAAGCGGTTTTTTTTGTGTTCCAGAACTTAACGAAACGTTCTAAAATATTTTAAAAAAAACTTAATAATATACATTTATTTCATTCAGTAGATAGATAGGTATGTATGTTCGTACATATAGAAAAGGATCATCTCTAAAAAGAAATGAATTTTTATATAGCAAAGACACGGTATTACTGATTTTTTTTTTTTAAATTAGATTAGAACAAATACCGATGCGGATTTTGTTGAAATTTCCTATCCATAGGTTTACAACAATGATTTTTTAACAAATATATTTTTCTAGCTGTACCAAGAAATTTTCTCTCCTTCTTCACCAAATAAAATATCGGTTAAGTTCATATAAATCTTTAGCAGTACCGTAGTGTGAACAGTTTTCTACGCTCGGCTCAAGTCCTATGAAATGTCTGACAAATTGGTAAAAAGAGATTCTATTTTTATTAAAACTAAATAGTGTCTACAAAGTAAACTTAGCACATATATCCTTGCCAATAAGATGTCAATACACAGTAAAGATGAAAATCATACAGCCGAGATAAGATAAACATTTAAAATTTACGTGAATTTGCTTGCAAAACATTATTTAGCCCAAGAAACGTAATTGATCTCCAAAAAATTTGATATTCGAAATCAATACATAAAATGTTACATAAACACCATTGTCTATCGTATTCACTATTGGTAAGTATTATTTTGTTGTTATTAATTATTAGTTATTGCGGTATTGGTTATGTGATATTGTATAGAAATAAACTACAAAATAAAAGTTATCAATAAAAAATTATCGTGAAAAAATAAACTTTACTCTCACTAGAAATACGTACAGCATTAAATCTACTCAACAATCATGATTTTTTTGTGCAAGTAGGCCACGGATTTGCTGCGGTCAATGCTCCGCGACATTAATTGTGTAGTTGGAAGTGATTTTATATAGGTATATAATACTACACACAGGCATAACAGTAACTAAATTTTGTTTCTTTGCATATATATGTATTTTTTTTTTATATTTTAAACGCGGCATTAAAAACAATATGTATTCGTTCATATTCGCTCGTTCGATGGTGCATTTAAAAGTATTTAAACTTATTCAACGAGTTTTAATGAAACACAACGGTTTCTCTTTATTGTCGTCACAAATACTTTCATCATCATATACACAAATACTGCTAAACAAATACCACATAATCAATTTTTATTTCATTTTTGTATTGCGATAATTAATGAGAGTGAAACATTACTATATATATTACTGTAGTTTGGTATGAAGTTAAATAATTTTTTTTTTTTTTAGATTATTTTAAGAGACTGAAATCGAAATCAATTGGATAATTTTGTTTTGTTGTTGCTTACTGGTAAAAATAAATGAATGGTTAAATTGGTTTCAATTTTGCAATAGATACGAGTTTCAATGAAAAATGGGGTGAATATTAGTTATTATATCAGATGTTTAGTCTTCCAAAGTCTACCTATTGTTTAGCATATTAACCATTAGCTTAATAGTTGATAGGTTTTGAGGAAATATATAAAGAACAAGTGGAAGTATATAATTGATTGAATTCAATCTTAAAAATAATAAATAATAATAGTTGCTTTATGTGTTAAACCTTATCGTCTGAGAGACCGCATTTACTCTTGTATTAAAGTAAATTTTATTATTATTATATCAAGGTTTAATCTCATTTCATATCTTTTTATAAAATTACAAGTCCATTTCGCCTGTTTTTTCAATTTAAAAAAATAGTGATTTTTTTTTTATTTTACATCCGCTCAAAATTTAATTTAGGTCGAATTATGGGAAGTTCTCGGTATATTATTATTGGGTACAAGGTATAACCATAAAGTATACTATGCCCACGCTTAGGGTATTTAATTTATAAAGACTAGGATTAGTCTAATTAGGGGTATTCTCGTACAACCGTTGTAAAGGTTTTGTAAAGTTACTATCGTAGTAAAAATTCCATCATGAAATTTTTTTATATGAAGAGATGTAAGCTTACTACGGTAGTAAGCTTACTAGGGATTGTTCAACGTTACTATCAATAATCTATTCTACTATAAATCTTAAATTTACCATTAAAATGCCATGCGAACGTACATTTTATAAAATTATTTATAAAATAAATTCCCATGCTATAAAATAACATTTCATCAATGCATAACTTTGAAATACATAATTGCAAGACAGTTAATTAAATTTAATTGTTAAAATAAATATTGTCAATCTCATCTCAATTCAAATCACTTATTGCGTTGCTCTAGTGAAACATAAATGCAACAAAAAAAATCAATACTTAAATTAATGATTAAGTAAAGGCCCACAAGCAATCACACAAAACAACGCAACAGAATCGAAACAGGAATTCAAGAAAAGATTGCTTTACATTTAACAATAATTTATATAATTCTTAAATCAGAATTATTCATTAAAAGATTTCGATAATTTGCGATTTTTCTTTTTAATTCAATTTATATAAATGCGAAAAAAATTAAGTACCTGCTAAAACTCGGCCAATTAATCTATCAGTTTCTTTGGGATCACCAAATAGTATTTCTCGTTCACCAACCGTCATTTTTAATTAAATTTCTAAATTTATTATAAAATTAGCTCAGTACGGATTTAGCGTAAACTCACGATAATTAATTAATTAATTAATTAATTTTTCTTTAATAATTGACTATGGTTAGAAATAGATGGCCGAAAATTAATTGAATATTTTTTCACCAAACATTTTTTAATTCAATTTATGACTAAATTTTGTTTAGAAATTTAATTCTGCTACTTATTTATATAAATTACAACTAAATTATTTCAGTTTAACATGCTTAGACATTTCGTCAATAGTTGTTTAGTTTATGACATGTTTTTAAGCAAGCCCATTAATATTCATCATGTTTCTACTTATTCCGTTTTTTTTAAATTTTAATTTTTTTTTTTTTTTCACTATCACTAGTTAAGTGCACAACAAATTGTTTTGTTTAAATTAATTGTTTCTTATTAAATTTGAGAGAAAACGAATAAATATTAAATGTTCAAGTCCATATTTTTTTTTAATTATTATTTAAAAATAACTATAATTATTTCTTAAATTGAGCAATTGAAAAAAATAATTATTACTAAATAATCAATAAACATCACATAATTTGAAAACAGCCAAAAATAATTACATTTTCTTTCTATATATATATTTATTTTTAATTAATTTCCGTAATGTTAATTATAGGCGCGTCGTCACAAAACCACTAAATAAAACTAATAACATACGCGCACGTAACACCAATAGTAGAACAAGTGGTGAATATGGTGAACAAATAAGTATCCACACTGTTACACGAAAAATAAAAAATAAAGAAAATTAATTATATAGAGCAATAACCGATGGGTTCAACTCACAATCGCATATCAATTCAATAATAAAATACTACAAGTTTATTGTTGCTATCGTTTTTTTTTTTTTGTTCATTCAGGAAAATTAGGTTTCTTTGTCACGTGATAAATATGATTAATGATGTCTTCAGTGCTTGATCACAGATATAGAAAAAAAAATTATCACAAAACACATTTGCTATTTATGATCAAGATGACGATGTTGATGATATTGTGCTATTGTTGTGATGATCAGTCATATTGCTGGGTTGCAAAATCAAAATGATGATGATATTAAAAGTTCACTATTACTTTATCTATTTCAATATATGCAGTTTTTATGCTAGAGCGGCTATCAATTCGCTTTTCTTCTTTTTAGATTATTATTATTATTTACGCGCGCAACGAACACAAAGTAAAAATGTTTAATTTATTCCGTCTGTTAAAAACTTTATACCAATTTTATATTATTTATCTGGTTCGCCATATATTTTGTGATATATTAATTGAAAGTACTTGTATATTTACTATTTCCATTAAATCTTTCTTTCGTTTTGTCCCGTTACAAAAATCTAACAACACACTACAAATACACAAAATATATGGATGAACACACGTTCGTATGGCGCAAATGTCTGACAGAGACTGTGTGTATATAATTTTCAGTTTAATAAATTTTGCGCACCATTACTATCGGCATGGTATTATGGCATTTTTACATTAATTCTGTATATCGTTTTTGTGAGTGAGTTAGTGTTAGTGTTTACATGTTATTGAATGTTGTTATTATGCACTCAATAGTGTTTTACTGTTCCTTATTAAGCCTGGTTTATATAACGCTGACGGTCCCGACATATAGTGGGTGAGCTCATTGGCAAACGTGGCATCTTACAGAAAAATAATCTATCATCAACCCCAATTTATTTTTGGAGATACAACTTATCCATACATTGCTACCACTTCCAAAGCCCGCATAAAAAAAATTAGTGCAAAATGTTGATCATAATTGTATGTATATTTAACACGAATATTTTTTATAGGGGGCGTCGGAGGGGATGACAATGTGTGGAGAAAATTTGCGTCTCCAAAAATAAATTGAGGTTGATGATATATTATTTTTCTATAAGATAAAGCGTTTGTCAGTGCGCCCACTAAAACTCGGTACCGTAGGCGTTCTATAAACCAGGCTTTAATCTCGGTTTAGAGCGTTGAAAAAATAGTGTTGTAAAGATGGTTGTAATAAAATATACGCATCTTCTTCGCTAAAATTCATCACGTGACATCACTCCGATACTAACCCATACGCATTTCTTAAAAAACAACGATTCTTACATCCGATTTTTCAACGCTCTAAACCGACACTTAGACTTGGGTGTTCAGATATATTTTAATTTGAGAGCTATTTGGTACGCTACGAGAAATGCATAATATAATATTTATTAATTAATAGTCAAACAAAATGGTTAATGGTATATAATTAAGATGGATTTTAACGTAAAATAGTTATGATTTTAGCAAAATTAAATTTTAAATTAGAGTATTGTTTTGCGGTGCTAATCTATAAATTGATGATATCACACTAAGACACTAAGTTAAATTAAATTAAACAATTAAGTTTTGCGAACACATGCTAGAATGTCAGTACTTCATGTCCAAATGTCTATAAATTTAATTATATATTTTAATCGAAAATTATCGAATATTTTTAGGGAGTTCAATTAGCTTTAGACACCATCTTCTTTTAGCAAAAATTGAATAGTTTGCAAGGTTTAAAAAGCTTGTCATTCCTAAAAAAAATATAAAAAATAAGAAATTTCCAAAATATTTTAGTCGATTTGTACGCGTCGTCGCTCCCGCCTTTAATCGGTATACTTAGGATACGATTATCCCAACACATATCCCATGTGCTAGAGCTTAAGAAACAAACAATAATTTGAGCGAAAGAAAAATCGCCGTTTTAATTGGTGCATCACTAATTATCAAAATGTGCTCTAGTTTATAACAAGCACGTCATTCAAATTAAAGAAAAATCATCAAATACCTCATATTTTTATTTTCCATACTATTTTTGGTGCCGAATGAAACTTTAACTATTTTGATTTCAAATACATCAAAGGTTTAAAATATAAGCGCTTACGGTAATGCGGCTACAAAAATCAAATCATAAAAAAACTTATGCGCTAATTCGAAATAATAAAATTATGAAATAAATTTTATTATTAAGTACACATCGCTAATTATTTTATAAGAATAAATTGAATAAAACCAAGACTTATATATTTTAGTAAACCTTGTTATACATATTATTAAATATGTTACTTATATAGTTCATTTACAGATTATAGAAAATGTTATGAGTAAATTCAATATAGGTACATATGTGCTTACAAAGCTTGCTACCTTTGTCCTAGAAATGGTTTGTTAACCTAAAATAGGGTGGATCGATTTTTATTTCATACCGTTATTAATTAGTATTTGATTCAGCAATTTGTTAGATTTTAGCATCTATCAAAAATTCATTTATAAAAAAATTCATGCAACAAATCAACCACATTTTATTTATGTACCATAATTTAAAATCAATTAATTTATTATCTATATCCCCTTATTTTTTTCTTCACTTAGGGTGGTAACTTTAAACAAGGATAGTTAGTTTGTGTTAAACTTATCCGGTTCAGCTAAGAAGCCTTTTTTTGACAGAAAAATAACAAAAAGTAAAAAGAAGAAGTGTTTTTTTTTTTTTTTTTAATTGAAATGTCAACCATGGTTATATTTTTCTACTCGTGCTTTGCGTAAGTTAGATTATAACCGCGGTTAGAGTTTAATTGTTTGCATATTGTTTTTATGGTATTTTAGTTTTATAAACTCATATTTATTTCTAATAAATTATTTATTATTAGTTTTTAAAATTAATTAATAATATATTAAATTAATAATTTAATTAATTTTTATTTTTATTATTTATACTGTCTTTCTTAACATTTCCAAATCTGACGATGAATTTTAGTTGTTTTTATTCTAAAAATATTACGACTTAATTAAAAATCTATTCAAATCAATAAATGATTTTTTTTAATTGAGCCATAAAATAAAATCCATCGATTTATTCAAATGTCAACTGCCGATAATTAAACTATCTATCCTTGTTTAAAGTTATCACCCTTATTGTTGACTTTAGAGCGCTCATTTATAAATATTGTAGGTTAGAGTGGATCAATTTTTTTTCATGACAAATTAAACAAATAATAAATTAATTGTTATTAAATTGTGCTACGTAAAATGTGGTTAATTTGTTACATGAATTTTTGGTAGATTGTAAAATCTAATAAATTACTGAATCAAATATATGTACTAATTAATTTATACGATTAGATAGAGATAAATAGTTCGACGGCGATATATTATAGTATAATGCTACTGAGTGCTGTTGAATTAAACCCAAAAACATTTCAATATTATACGACCTCCGAAGACATTCAATAACCAAAAGGGATTTATTTGACCTTTGTTTTATCAAAGTTGATTTTCAAATAAAACTGATAAATGTTACAATATGAAACAATAGTCATAATAGCTTTACTAAAGCCATACCGAAAGTAATTAAATTTCAATTGAAATTCAATTTGGATTTTCGGTGAAATTGAAATCTAAGATCAAAGACATTAATTGAATAACAAATTTTTCAAAATATACGTATAATTTATACATTATATGTTGTTTTATACATTTTTATCAATTGCACTATGTATTTTAATAAAATCAAAATTACGTAGTTATTTAATAATACATTCATGAGCTTTTTTTATTAAAAAAATATTAAGCTTTTTTCATTTACTCGAGAAGCGAAATAATGTAGTCACTATTTGTAAAAAATGAAGTCTAGATGGAATTTTCAGGTAATATTATGATTCATTCGAAAACGTATGGCCGGAAGAAATATCTAAGAAGTTTATTCCGAAAAGTAAGAAACTGATGAACCCGATATTTAGGAAATCGACGTCAAAGAAACTAAAAATGATATTCCCGAAGCTCTCAATAATTCCACTGATCTAGTATAAAAACGGTAAAAACCAGTTTCGCTCGCTTAGGATTACTTCAGATTTTCATTTTTGAGTTCCAGTCATCGAGTAATACCTATGGTGGAAAATTGCAGCTTATTACATGAAAATTCCACCTAGAAACAATTAGAGACTACACTAAAAGCTTAAAAAATTATTCACAAAACTCAGTGTAAAAATTTACTATTGCAGTAAATATAATGTTTAACGGTAATATTTGTAAAAGTTTAATTTATATTTAAATGCGACCATAAGCAGGTAGACAACTAAACATAGTTAGATCACCAGGTAATATAAAAATTATATACATGCTTAAATAAATGTTCACATGAACCTACCTATTAAGTGAGTCAATATGTTTACGAACGTAAATAAAATATAAACAACAAAAACCAAAAAAAAGAAGTTTCGCTTTCGATGGTTATTTGGTGAGGTGGAACATGCGAAATAAAACTGGTTTATAATGCCATATATTAAATGAACTAAACAACTAAACGAATACTACGTTTGGTGAGTATTGTCGCATCATTTATTAAGCAGTGGTAAAAGTATTATTCAGATCTGTTTTAGGCTGAGTTTTATTTTAAAAAAAAAATCGTTTCTTGACAGATCATTTATCCTAATCTAAGGAAACTCTTAATCGTTGTGCGAGGACGTTTATTATTATTTTCAATTTATGATAATGGTCACCTACACTTCAACAATGTTTTCAACATTTTAAAATTGAAATGATTCTCTACAATCACGTTCAGGCAGAAAAAAAGCAATAAACCCTACAATCAATGTTAGAGTGACAGATTTCACAGTTTCTGCAAACTCTAACATACAACAGAATAAAGGGATTACATTTATTATTTGGCTGGTAATTTAACACAACATGTGGATTATACATACGAGTACTCGTGTATCATATATGAAGCTTGTGCAATCAACCGTATTTAAAAGTCAGAAATAAAAGAACATTGAAAAGGTAGCCATAATAAATAAGTGAGCCCATTAGAAGCAAATCCCGTTCTATTCCAATTGTGCTAACAAACGATTCAAGTCCCTATGTTATAGTGAGATAAAGACCAAAATCGCTTGCTAACCAAATTGCAATGGATGAGTTTTGCTTCTAATAGACTCAAGTATATTGTATAAGTACATAAATAATGTGAACCACTTAAATATGAATATTGTATTATTATTGCTGAAGAACTAAAATATTCTGGTCCCATGAATATTAAAATATTTTTACAGTACACTGATAAAGGAATATAATTGCGGTAACAATTGTTATTTTGTATGGAACAAAATGATAGTGTCGCAAACAGAGGCGAACCAAACCGAACCCCAAGAACCTCACTTTTTTCGATTTTAGAACCGAACCCAAAGAACCGAACTTTTTTTTTTTATTTTCAAAACCGAACCTAAAGAACCGAACCTTTAATTTTAAGAACCCAAAAAACCGAACCATCATAAAAAAAAAAAAAAAATTTGAGCAATTTATACTAAAAATTTGCAAACTGAACCGAACCGAACCCCAAGAACCTCACTTTTTTCGCTTTTAGAATCGAATTTTGGTCGGGATCTCAAATTTTAAAAATATTAGCAGGCATTTTGAAAGAGTGATTTATTGGAAACATATTTCTAGATACGTATGAAGAATATTTTGAAAATAAAAAAAAATAGGTACGTAAGCAAAATTACATTACCAATTCGATTGTTTTCAATATTGACATATTTAATCTCACTGCATACTATTTAGAATTTAGTATTATTTAACATAATTAAAAAACTGATGAAATTTCTATATATTTATATCATCTAATATTTATAAATAAAATTATATCGAAGGCAACTATATATTATTATTTTCTTACATCCGAATGAAACATAACACAATCTCTCAAACGATCGCATAATTCCTTTCAATAAATTAAAACTATTAGCTATAAGTTATAAGTAAATGAAAGAATAAAAAAAATAATAATAATAATAATAATAATAAAACATAGCAACAACTATCTACATTATATTACGATTACCTGCCCGCAATTTACAATTTACAATTGGTATATAACACCGTGCCACAATATTCAACTCAATTCATTTCGGTAAATAGCGAGAAAAATAAACGTACAATAAAATGTACACATTCATGTTAAATAACTGTGCCAATAACGTACATTGACTGTATAATATTATTAAATTTCAAATTCAAATCATTTCTGCATGTATGTTAGAGCTTATAGTAAATTTACTAAAACTACTATCACGCAATAAATAAAAATATTTGTTTGTTTAAGGATACGTCAAGTACTCAAATCATATGGTTACAGATATTAAAAAAAAAAAATCATCAGCTGTAATATTATTGAAAGATTATTTGAATGATATTTTATAGTTTATTAGAAAGCATTAGTAATTTCACCACCATATTTGTTACTTTTATGACATTTATTTACTGGAGCTTAGTATGCTATTACACACATTTATGATTCTTGTTTAACTTTTTCTACATTTTTGTGAATTTTGCAAAATTTTGAAAATTGGTTTCGTAGAGTTGTGGTCTTCTGACCACTTTTTTTCAGGATCTCAGGATTGTGCAGGCGGATTTTAATGGTCGATATACCAAAAGACGCAGAATTTTTTTTTGAAAAAATATTATTTATTTTCATATAATATTAATACAGTTAAAGTACTATAATTCAATGTTAATTTCATATGTTCACTTATACACTTTTTTTAACAAAAATGAAATCGGGTATCAATTAATTCGCAGCTTGTTTTACTTGGATCTAAAGATATGCAACTTTGTGTTTTGTGATTTATCATATAAATGGAATTAATAAGCACAATTGCAAATAGGTATTAAAAATATTGCAATTATAATTGGACGACAAGGGATTGTTTCAAAATTTGAAATATTATTTCTAATATTGACAGTTTTATACATTAAATATTCTTTTATTAAGATGAGAGTATCATCATAAATTATATCATCTACATTTGGTTCTATTATTACCCAGTTTCAATATCTATAAAATATGCAATCCACAATCCACATTGCGCGAATGTTTATATTTGGTTTTTCTGTTGTTTTACTTTTGCAACTTTGCTTAATCATGTAGGTACATTTTGTTGTTTCCTTAAAAATTATACCAAAAAAAATATTTTTTTTACGATCTCAGATACTAGGACGGATTAATACCAATAAGGGTCTATTGCTTTGCATACAATAAATCAGTAATAAGATGGAAGCTTAATGTTTTTTGTGTGTTTTTTTTTTAAAAAACTAAAAAAGCAAATTTAAACACTATTTATTTGTATGTTAATCATATGTTAGACTAATATTAAACCATAGATATGTGTTATAATTCAAAAACGGTTAGTCCACATTTTTTTTCGAAATTAGCTTTTTGATTAAAATGAGATCGGGATGACATCCTCATCTCATTTTCAACAAAAAAATAAATTTCAAAATATTGGTATTATTTTAATGCAAAAAAAAGAAGTAATATTAGTGCTATCACTTATGCAGGACTTATGTTTATTGTCGTCCGTGCTATTTTATGCAAAAACGTGACATTTAAGTAAACATTATTAGTGAAACAATTTTTAGGGCAGTAAGCATCAACAAGTGTAGCCCAAACACCTCGTGTAATCCGAGCTTTTGATAAACTTCAACTAGGTTAAACTTTACTAAACCTCGAGTTTCGTGAAACCCATCGCTACATGCTTATTATTTTGCCGAAAGTCATTTTGCCAAAAGGTAACATTTTGCCAAAGAATGATTAGTTTTGTCAAATTTTGTACAGATAGACTTGGCTATACCATTCCACCATTCGTACATCCAGGATCATTTCACTCTTTTGATAATTCCCCCCGCTAGGTCTCAGAAGAAAATGAATTCTGTACAGCAAAATGTACCTTTCGGCAAAATTGTACTTCGGAAAAATAGTTTTCGGCAAATTGACTGGTAGCCTCCATCTATAAAGTAGGATTTCATGAAACCCGTGCTTTGAAACTCGATGTTTCAACTTTAACCGAGTTGAAGTTTATCAAAAGCTCGCGTTACACGAGATTCGTGGATTAGAATAGAAGAGGAACATTCGGAGACTAGCCTATCGATTAATCTTTATTTAATATTATCATATTAATATTAATAAATCATATCCAACCCACTGTATCAGTTTCTAATGAACATTCCAAAACAGCCAAACAATATCATACAACATAATAGAATATTTTATATGAATTGCTTATATAATATTGTATGCTTATAAATTATTTTATTTGTAGATAACTTTGATTAGAATGTACGTTATTCATATTTCATATAAATTTTTAGCTGGATTTTACATACATTATCGTAGAAATATAATTAATAGTCTGTATACGTATGCTAGGACTATTTTTATTTTGTTGTTCAAAAAAAAAAAAAAGTTAATATATTTGTTAATATAGCGATTGTAGGCAATAAAAAAAATCACAATACCTATAAATGAATATATATAACTACAGATAAATATATAGAATTATAGAACTAATAGAAAAAAATATACAATATGCTTTTGCTTGTGTCGTGTTTAATATGTGCGCAAGTTGCCTGGCCTAGATCATGAAGGCCGTCACTATCGCCGGTCGTTCACCTACCCAGAATTTTTCTTTTTCTTTTTTTTTTTCTTTTTATCATTATGTCCGATAAGAGACAAAAATTGTGTGTTTATTAATAATTTTTGTAGATAATATTCGGAATAATGTACAGTGCACACACATTGGACATGCGTTATTATTTAATAATAAATAGGTACATATTTATTATGCACGATATGATATGACCTTTGATATTTGCTTCTCCATTTCAATGTCCCACAAAATAATAATAGTGAGAATAGAAAACGTTTGTTTTGTACATAAAGCATGTAAGTTTGGTTCGCTGTCGTTTGAGATAAGAGAAAAGATTTCTTTTCAAATTATTCCTTCTGAAATTATGAAACGCTTAAAACATGAGCCACAATATTTTTGGGACAATATGCGTTTAAAATAAAGTACCATTTTGATAACGAAAATTTGTCGGAGCTGTGATTTAATCCCACTTAATCATTTCAAATCTAATCCTTTTCATTTTCAAAATAATCACATTTTCAAATTAGTAATTATTTGTTTTGAATTTTTAGCAATAAAACGTGATTTCTAAACATTCATTCAGACTAAGTTATAAATATTTCCAAAAGTCGTATAAGATCTAGTTTAAAGCTACTTATAAATTGGCGTTTACCAGATCATTCTCATAAAACAGACATTTCATGAATTGCACTTTTAGTCTACAGTCTGCAAAGAACTTAAGATATCTGTCGTAATATTTCTGTACCGAAGAAAAATATAAAAAATAGATAAGTCATTATTATACTTAGAGACAGAAAAGAAACAAAGAAAAAAAATTGTTTATTTTATTTTTGGCAATAAAAACCATTTATATTTATCGCAAATTGTTTTTTTTTTTGTTTTGTAGGTAAGTAAACGATGGAAAGTTTTTACAACAAAATGTGTTTTTGTATGACAAAATTTTCATTTATATAGATATGTATTACTAAGTAGGACCCATCGCTAATATAATAGATTATTATTTTATATTTCTTTGGGTCACATACACATATTTTTTTAAAGACATATTTACATTAGACAAATCAAAATTGCGTTCAATAAATGAAAGTAATTATTACAACGTTGGTAATTTAATGCTTATAATTTACTATAATTGAATCAGATTCCATTTTTCATTTTTCCCATTATATTTATTATCACTTTATCAAAATTATCTATTTAAGTGTATCAAGAATCATTTGTTACATATCTTGTTATGTAAGAAAGTGTTAAAATTTATTTATATTTAAATATTCAACAAAAATATGTACATATATATTATTCGACAAATATATTCGCTTATATGCTAACCTTGTTTTTTATATTTAAAAAAAAAAAAAACAAACAAACAAAACAAAAAGCCTACATAGACCGAACATTACCTACCCATTTTTTATTTATCGTATAATACAATATACATTATACAATTATACATGCTCAGCTCATGTAATGTAAAACAAATGTTATATAATGTACTGAAAACACATACAAATATCTATCTATTCTGTAGCATATTGTCCTATTTTAAGTTGAAAAGGTGAATGTACGCTAACTATGATTTAATAATTTAGCAATGAGCTTCGATTATTCTGTATAAAAGTGTATAAGTATGGATGTGTCTGTTTTACAAGCTGTGCATTATCCCCAATAACAATATAGAAAATTTAAAATATCTTCAAATGTAATCTATTATAGGAAATAAAAGAATTGTTAATTGAGTTTTGTAGAATTTTTTCCTAATTGTAATAAAAGTAAAACAAAAAAAAAATGTATGTACAATAGACGCTCCAGAAATCGAAATAAAAAGTTTTGACTGATTCGAATTTCCAAGATTTAAAAAAAAAAAAAACACTAAATACAAATTGTAGTACGTAGGTTATTACCATTACCATTATTATTATTACCATTCAATTATATTTGACATGGTCATTATCAAATCAAACAGTTTTTTTTTATATTTTTATATGTAGTAGGAGTTCCAAATTAGTGATGCCACAAAACAGAAATTTCGCGATTCGGTCTAAACCGAATTTTACACCGAAACCATAACATAAAACAAATCTATTGCTGAAACCGAGACTAAATCTATCCCAAACTGTACCTCACATCAAAAAGTGAAGTTATAGACTACCAAAATTTGAAAAAAACACATAAATGTACTGCGCTGTATGTAAATCGTATTTTCGAGAACTAGAAAAAGATGCTCAGTAATCGAAATAACGAGTCTAAACAATTAATCTTCGCAGTATATAATTTATTTAATATCTCTTAATATTTTTTATCCTTTTATGTTTCTGGGGATTGTGGGAAGCTCAGCAGACACTTGTTTCAATCGTGCTTTTGAACTTCTGTTCAAGATTTCTTTACAAGTTTTTTTTTTTACTTTTTATTTTTATTATTTTAAACTTTGTAAAGTAATGTGAAAGCTTTCAATCTATATTTATAATTCAAAATCAAATATTTGTAACGAAGCAAAATTCAGTTCTACCAAACTATTTAAAGCAATAACAAATTTAAGAACCATGAAAGTAAAAGTTTTACATTTATATTGACGCACATGCCTATCAGTAGATAACAAAATATAAAAAATAATATTTCAATTGAATTGGGAATTAACCGTGGTATGCAACATGTGTAAGATGGCGCCAGTTTTAATACAAATATAAACAGTATACATACCAACGCTGTCTATTTAACAATTGCTGTGTAGCCATATTTATAATTTTCGCAAGGCGCTGTATTTTTACTTATATAATTGTGTATAATAAATATGTTATATCGAATTATATAATTGGACGTTTTAAATTGTACCTATTGCGTTACATAGGTACATAGGTCTGGATATATGTATTGTATATAAGGATTTTATTTTTTTTGTAAACTGAAAACAACTACAAAAGCAGGACTGTAGTAGTCAGTGTCAATAGAATCAATTTAATTAAACTGAGAATATTAACTTGCATTCATTATTATTTTATTAATATTACAACATTAACAGCATGACTCGTAACAATTTTATGTTAATTAAATATAAAAGCGAAATAAAACGAGCAGAAAAACAGAAAGTTTTTCCATTTCTCGAGAATTTTCCATTTGCAGAAAAAATGCGCAGTAAAAAGTACTTTGACCTAGTCATGATATGTCCCTATATAAACTTACCTACCCAAATATAATACTTCTAAACAACCCACTGAAACAGATTAACATTAAAGAAAACCAACCATCCACCAAAAGTCTATATATATTTATTATGTTTATGTTCAGTGCCCCGTTACAGTTTGTTTTTATGTAAAATCGAAAACGTTTAAATATGACGCTAAGTAAAATAGCACCGTAAAATAAAGTTTTACTTCACGTCAAGCGATTTCTACAGGTAGCATGAAATTGGAAGGTTCAATAGAGTAATTTCCTTCATTGTATTATTTGATGTTATTTTGTGATTTTTGATGGCTTATTGACTGGTGTTATTTTTTCAGTTAATTCGAAACTATATTAAAAATTAAAACTAACAAAATAGCAATATAACCAAAAAACATCAAATAACCATAATATTTTGGTTTGCCAGATCAAGAATATAAATAAGGGATTTTACGGTGAATAAACGAAAAAGAATATTATAAACCTAAATAAAACTAAATAAATAAATAATACATGCGTAGTTTTGCATTAGAGTTTCTAAGAACTTACAAAAAGTTGAAAATAAATTGCACTCTTTAAACAAAAGTATTCTCCCTTGTAAACATTACTTGGCGGTCTATTTTCCATATACTAACGTCAACGATGATAAAATTATATGGGTATATTATTTTCTGTATATTTTTGTATAGCAACAAATGAACCATCCACATCCAACCCCTAGATTTATATGACGTACATAAACCGGGAATTGTAATGGTACGTATACATATAAAGATTACATACCATATGCAGGGTTCAATGTATTTTCACAATGGAATTAAAATGAAAATTATATATAATAAATATGTTATTCATAACAAACAACAACAACAACAATAACAAAAAATGTGAATTAAACAATATGAAGATATCGTCTTTTTTCGTTCTTTTATGTTTAGACAAATTATATAAAGATTAAAGAAAAAAAAAATAAAGAAAAGAAATGTCACATTGAATAGACACAGAATTTTTTTTATTAATTTGTTTATTTATATATAAATTACATATATATAAAATCAAGCCCTGCACGTGTTCTATTGAATAAAAATAACGAATAATATACAAAACAAAAGTTGGTATAGATACAGAAAAATAAGGCACAAAAACTGTATACTAATAAATATCTCCTGATATAAGAGATATTATATATAAACAATATTTATATAGCTACTGTGTGATATCTTTGTGTTTATCAAAAACCATCAAACCTCTAGTACTTATATTATACGCCATGTATATTAAATGTTTATAGATAGATATCAGAGAGTGGGGATATAAATATATATAAATATACGAAAACTGTGTTTGATGTATATGCCACGTGTCTACTGTGTACTGTTTGCCGATCGATATGGGGTTATTTCAAGTCAAGGCCGTTCATTTTGTTTGTCATATAGAAAATATGAACTCTATTTTGCTGGATAACTTTCTCTGATATTAAGAAAATTGTATTTATATTTACTGCGTATGATGTTTGTTTAATATTCATAAGGATCAAAATAATAGGAAAATGTACAAATTTAATACTGGTGGATAGTGCAAATATAATTTTATCAAAAAAATAATAATAATAATAATAATAATCATAAATAATAATATATATTCTATTAAATGAAAGAAAAGAGACCAGAATAAATTTACAGTAATTATGTATGTCCATGAACTGAAGACAATCATACTATAACCACCTACACTTCTATTATATATTATCAGTTCTATGCTATTGATGGTGTTGCTCTGTGTAATATCGTGAGATTATTTTGTCTAAATTAGATTCTGTCTTGGTTTACTTGGTTGTTTCATCTTCATCTTATATCATATTATTATGGCCTTTTTTTTCTTTTCTTTTTTATAGATTCTATTTCACAACGTTTTGATAATGCAATGGTGTTTGAGGGTATATAAAGTTTTATGGATTATATTTGATGATGTGAATTGAATATTAAGAGTTCTAGAGGCAAACTAAAAATAATGATAAGAATTTTTTTCTTTTAAATTATGGAAAAAATCATCAATTTTAAATATTCAAATCTTGTAATTTAGTACGGCTTAGAATTTTATTTAGTCATTTCAACCTGTTATTAGATATTTAACATATTTTATAATAGGCATACCAAATTATTAACGATAGATCAATCATATAATAGCACCCGTGTTATGAACGGCAACAAGTAATATCCAATTTAATGTTATTATAATAGCTACAATTGTAATCGATATATGTCAAATTATTTCCAATGGGTAATTTAAAAAATATTTTTCAAAAAATTGACAGCAACTGCGTTCAATATTGTCGGTTCAAGAAAAAAACTTCTGTGATTTACAATTATAATATATTAATAACTCAAATATAAATTTCACTAGAAAAAAAAAATGTAAAAATTTATGTATTTGCGCTTGTCTAATTCCAATCATTTATACGCACAACGCACAATTCAAACAAGTTATAAGCAAACAGGGAATTATTTCATAATGTACCAGTTAAACCTAAAACGTATATTATTATGAAAGGGTGAATTCATTAATTATATACAAAAACTGGCTGAACATACACAGCAAAGTATATTATTACCTTAATTTAAAGCGATTAATAATACACAGCTACTGAAAAATAAGGTCAAATAGAGCGACAGTTTCGGTAATGTGTAATAAAAACGTTTCACAAATTAATCGCACGATTTTTATAATAATTAGTATCGATCTGAGACCGTCTAATTATAATTTAGGTCTAATTCGATTTTATTATTATATATTTTATTGTTATATTTTATAACAATTCTAAAGAACTTTCTTCTTGTTTTAATCAATGTTTATTTCGTAAAATTTTTTTTTTTCCTTGACGAACACTATTCAACATTCTTTTTTTTTTTTTATTTTAGGACACCATTTAAATAACAACACAATGTACTTATCCATATTAATGTATGTTGGCGTTAAAAGGTAGTAAGCAAAAGTCGATGAACTTGATAATATGAAAATTAAACATTTGCTGGTATGTTCCGTTGGTAAATATTATAATTATTATGCTTGCTTTTGCTTACATTTTCAATTGAAAAGTATAATAATATAAATATAAATCGAAAAACTTATTGAGTGCTCGATTAAACAAGCTGCAAATTAGAATTTGTACAGAACTCCATTTTTACCATTTTTGATTTTTCATTTCATAAAATTAAATGAAGAAAAATAATAGTGAATAGTTTTTTTTTATCTTATAATTAATTCAATTAATTTAATTTATCAAAAACGAGAATATCATTCATTTATTCACGCTTATTAAACGTTGAAAAACAAAAATAACCTAAATATGTGCAGCAATGTATATCCCCACCCAAACTAACTAAATCGGGGTCAGATAAGTCGAATGGTGGTGTTTTCAAATCTCTTGCATTTATTTTTGAAGGGGTTGAATTTAGATTTATTTATTATGGTATTATTTAATTTGCCTTTTCACAGAACCACCCGTCTACTCAATTTTTGCGATAAAGCAAAATGAACAAAAAATCTGACTTTAATAGGTCCAAAACCCAAAAATGAGGCTTTGAAAATATCACCATTCGATTTAACTGACCCCAAATCCTCCCCGTTTGGTGTGCTATATATTACTGTACGGGTACTAGAAATATACAAATTTATTCCAAATAGGTGCATAAAAAAAAACTAATCACGAAACCTTTAATTACTTAACTTTTTCCAAAAATAAAGTACAATAAAAAAAAAAAATAATAATAAACGAAATACAAATAGAACATCTATGGTGGGTTTCGTTCCGTAAAAGTACAGAACATACATTAATTCATATACGTTGGCCAGACTCATATTAAAAATTACCCGTTTTTTTTTTTTTTTTTTTGGAAATACATTGCAGCGAGTGCAATTGCATTCATACACGCAACGCCACCTCTAGTCAACTAGCACAGCTATATTAATGCTTTTATGCATTTATTTGAAAGTTCAAGCTTATTTGGAATTGAGTAGAGCATTTATTTCTTATGCAGTATTAGTATATGCTATTTTAATTGCAAAGTGTATATTGCAACTGAGATGCAATATTATGTATTAAGTTAAGTTAACTACTAATACTAAATTATTAAAAGGGTTTTCTTTTATGTATGTTATATTTTTCAAACGTTTCAGATTAATTATTATTTTTAATTTAATTAAAACAAATTTGAGAAGAAAACATATACTAAATAAATACATTTCTGAATTTTTGTTTTCATTTAGGAATGAATACAATAAGCATCACATTTAATTCCATAAAGTAAAGGCTTTACTGATAATTAAAAAAACGGATTTTTGGATTATAATTTGAGTTCAGTTGTTGTGACGAATTAAATCAAAAAAAAAACAAAATTGAACGTGAGACATCATAAATAATTCAATAAATAAGAGAATAGTGAAACAAAATCCTCGCGGAATAAAACGGGTTAAACGAAAAAATTAGTAAAAACTCTTAGAAATTATTATATTGTGATTTAGGTAATTAGATATAAATATTTAAATGCTATCATAAAAATATGAAATAAAAAGCAACTGATAAGCAATCCATTACTTATAATTTTTACGGATGAAAAAGCCAAAAAAAAAGAAGGAAACATTAAAAACCAACAATGCCATTACATAATATTTTTTAGGGTTATTATATATGCTACAAAATTTCCCTTTGAATTTAGAGTGTGGCTGTGCTCAGAACGTATTCAGTTATACAATTAATTACGCACACTAATTCAAAGCGAAGTATTTTCAATAAATGTATACTTATTTCTAATTTTGAATATAAATTTGAAATATAATACAAAAAATCCATCCCTTTTCAAAATAACTAAAAAAAGAAAATAGAAAATTCTTCCAATTTCCCATGTATTGTGATTCTCTCAATTGAATTATTCACTATAGACTACTCTTAATCTTATAGATAGATTTATTTTTCGTTTTGTCGGATGGTTTAAAAAAAAAAAAGAAAAGAAAATTGAAAAGCAAATAAGAGGCAATATTTGGGGATGGCTATTGTTTGTATGCGAGTGTGTGGATGATAATAAATATTTGAATTGGGGTAGGAACATTTATAGCATATTACATTTTTAAGTATTTTTCGATAATTATAATATTTGCAATGCCTTCGTATACTTTTGAGCATTTTATAACTTTTTCAATATTAATTTTATAGAAAAGAAATAGAGAATTATGTTTTAAAACAAATATAGGTACATAAGTATACGAGTATATATTTTTTATAATTACATAAAATTGCAAATAATATATATGTGTTGTGTACGTTGCTTGTATGTAATTTTCAATAAAATTTTAATTTTAGAAAAATTTTATGGGAACAAATTTTCTATGGAAAAAGTTTTATATTTGACTTTTAGCTTTAAAATTAAGTTAAGTCGATAAATGATTTAAAAATTCTATGGATATTCTTTGTTTTATTGGAAAAATTGCAAATAATTCATTTTAAATAAGTTTAAAAATCGATTAAATTTTACAAAATAACAAAAATTATTTTTAATATTTTTTTTCTAAAAATAAAAATGTAATAAAAATAGACAAACAAAAACCATTTCTATGTCTAACTACATTCCTGTATTGCACTTGTACATCAGACGAAGGGCGTTGCCTAGGAGACGATGCCCTTGGTTTTCGCGAGTTCATGCACAAAGCAATACTATCTCGTCTGGTGAACGGAACTAAAGAATACTAAAAAGCAGGAAGAAAACATTGTATTACACCAATACAGACATTGCATCCATAAAATACACACAGTCAGATTATTTATTATATACGGCATTTACATTGCCGCCGCCGTAATAATTATCGTAGCCGTCTATGTCCATGTAGTCAAATGGAGTGTATGCGTCCTACCTACATGCATAGACATATAATTTTATTGTGCAATTGCCCTAACTTGCAATACAAATTTAAAAAGACGGATGAATACATATGTGCAATGTGCATGTGTGGTAATGATGGTGTGCCTGTGCATTTATATAAGAAAAGTAGTTTTCCAAATATTATATGCTTATGTTTAAAGAAAAAGAGGGTTCAAGTGTTTGTAGAATGGGTGAAAGTTCAGTTTGAGCACAGGGTGTATATTAAGAATATAATACTGCAGAAATAGGAAACGAATATCAATCAAATTTATGATAGTGATAAGTATGCAGACACTATAAACTTTCCAATATAGAGAGGATATAAAGCTTGTTCGCTCTTATGTATATTTTTTTTTAATAAATACACTGAGGACCCAAATTACCAAATTCAAATTGTTTGGCTATCCAGAATATAATAAATTTTAAAATTATTTAAATTAGTAGGACAACGAACAAGAAATACATATTTATATATTTATGTAAAACATTACGCAGTGAAGTTGCAGCAATGCCCATATTTATGTGTATTTTATAGAAGGATGAAGTAGAAGGAGACAATAAATTATTTACTTCCCAGACTGCTTTATATGGTTATACCTATTTGAAAATCGATTGAAATGCAATACTTCTTTCTCAGTGTCATTGTCAGAACCAAATTTTATAACAGCGCTTGCCATAAATAAATATACAAATATCATTCTAATATGTAATAAGCATGACTCACTGATGTATAATATTGTACCAACATTTATGAAAATTGATTTACAGCAGTAGATTTTAACAAACAAAAAAAAAACACATTAAATCGCCAGTCTCTCCAATCAAGTTATATATTATTATAATACTCATTCCAATATATTTTGTTTAGCATTTGTACCTTGAAATAATGTTATAATTTTTGTTTGTTGTTTTTTTTTTTTATTATTATTACATGATGGGCATGCGCGGTTCTTGTGAGTTCGGTAAAGTCCAAGGACAAGGCACAAGGGTGGTTTAGTTGTGTGTGTACATAAATTAATATTATAAAAATATTGCAGATTGGGATCGAGGTTTAGTGAACTTTAACATTATTGTTGACTCTTGAAATCAAAATGAGGCCTCTTGTGATAAAATTATGAAAATGAAAAATTTACATATTTTCTAAATGGATTTTAATGATCTGGATTTTAGCTGCTAAACATATTTATTGAAATTATGTTGAGCAATTCAAATTACAAACATTTAAAAAATCAAAATCATATTATTGAGAAATTCCGTGCTAATGATTTTTAATCTAGTTTGTCCCTTTTTCAATAAACAATATTGTATGTTGAACATCTGTCGGCACATGGAAAAAAAAAATAACTAACAAATACGATGGATCATTTTCATCCGTGTATACATCGCTCTCTATATATTTATTTCTAGATTATTCTGGAATCTTCATTGTTATTTAAAATAACCATAAGTAAATTTTTTAATTTGAAATGCGTCATTGGAAAACAAGTAAAACATGTTACGTATGTACGCACTCTGGATTATAAAAAGATTATATACATTTATTCTATTAGCCATTGCCTGAATTTATTCGAGAGTCTATTAATCTATTAATCTCGATTATGTAACCAATCAGTATTAAGGGGGTGGGGTGAGGGGGGATGGTTTCTGTCATTAACCATTTATTTACAACAATAGACTATTAACGTAATATAAATTTTACTAAGAAATTGAAAACAATAATATAATTGATTCAATAGAAATGTATATTCTATTCTTAAACATTAGAAATAATTAGAAACTGTTAAGAGTTTTGCAATTTATTCATTTTAACTATATTTATTTATTTATTTATTTGATAAGTAGTTATTAAATATTGTTCGATTAATTTTTATTAGATCAATTGAAATACATATCATAAGAAAATTCATCGATTTTTTCTATAAATTTGATTTGCTAGTTTATATGTCTAGTTTATATTTCTATTCATACAATAGTTCAGATTATTGAACAGTGTTTGGATTCAATAATGTCACAATGAGCTTTAATTAGATTGACTTAGATACTGATGGAATGATATAAAGGTCAATGTATGTGGTAGGTTTATACTTAAAAGATTACATTTGTGAAAAATGAGTTTTCTAATGAAGCTGACATGAAACATATTTGAATTGATAAACCATTTAAATGATGTGGTATGTCATATGTTAAGCATAATTATGTTTTGATGTGAAGAACCAATTTGGCAGTTGCCGTCCCAAATGATATTTTACTATTATTAAATCGGTTAGGCCTATTCTGGTTCTTCAAAACAATTTTCATCTTTATAGTGTCCTGTTATACTTTTTGTCATATAAAAATAATTAAAAAAGATGAATAAATATATTTTGAAAATAACTTATCTGATATATTAACAATAAATGTACTTTAGTGTTTTTTTTGTCTTCATTATTTTTGATCATAAATATAAAATAAATATTGTATCGGCTGCGACACATTTTTAAATATTTTTCGTAATAAAAATGTCTATTCATATTTATTTCAAATCAAGTGGTCAATTTCAAGTGGATCATTAACCATATACTTCAGTCTGTAATACCGGATTATATAATTCACAAAGCTAATGCTAATTTACTTTTCATCACTCTCTGCCATATATGTTCAAATCATTATAAATTTGTAAAAGAATTCTAATCCCCTTGCACTAAACATGTCACATAAACAACGTTTTAAAGTTTTAAAAAGATAATTCAGCTTGAATATGCACTCAAGGTTCTCATTATATTTAATTAATAAAAAAAAAAAAAAAACGCTTAGTCAAAATAGAATGGTATGTAATAAAATTGTTGCTAGTTAATAGCCAGCACATCGATTATATATCTATAATATGTAAAAAAGCAAGGAACATTTTTTGAATTCTTCAACAGTATTAAAAATAAGCCGAAAACTCAATAGCGAATTTGCATGTATAAAACAATAGTGGCACCGCATTTTATTTATTGTCATGCAATTCTATATCTTATATTAATGAAAGTCAATTAATAAGGATGCAAAAACTCCAAAATCATTGCTATGATGAGGGCGCTTATGAATGTTAATAAACGAACATCAATATAATTAATGTTAGCCTATATTGGAATGGTTAAGTGTACGCCAGAGAATAACTTTCCGAAACTTTTATGTTCATCTATAAAATAAAATTAAACTTTGCTACCAGAATATTTGAGAAAAGCGTTAAATATAAATAGTGGATTTCACGAGTACAGCTTATAAGAAACATCACGAATTTAAATTATCTAACTGGAAAACGAAATGGTCGCAAAAAACACTTTTTTAAGGGAATTTAAAAAACCCAATAGTTTAAAAAATGAATTAAATTTAAACTCAAATTAAAATTTGGACTCGGTTAATAATATAGAAATTTGACAGGTAACTCGTAACTATTTATATTTTGTCTCAGAACCTTTTCAATTTGTATGTTATGTTTTATATTAAATGTTTATATATTAGAATTTTTACTAGAGAAATAAAGAAAAAAATTAAATAAATAAATAAATAAAGTTCTTCTATTATACATCATAACAATTTTTTGTTCTGATAAAAAAAATAACAAAATAAAATAAAATAAAATAAAAAAAATCGCGTCATTCACCAACACCACAAAAATACTTAATTATTTTTTTTTTTTTTTAAATTTTATATATAGAAATGCATCAATATAAATTCAATGAATAAAATCAGGAAACCATATAGTCACATTACATCAGGAAATATAGTAGACTGAATTTGCATATATCAGGAAAACATTATATATACAAGAAAAAAAAAAAAAAGAAAAAAAAACCGTGTGCGCCAGTATTAGTTTTTGAATTAAAAATTTCTAGGTGAACCAGTCAGTCACATCGACTTGTTGTCTCAATTGTATTAAGTATATATTTTATGCACACAATTTGCTGTATATAACATCGTGCAACCGTCATCGTGTTGGTAATATGGTAATAGTTAAATTTACTTGTACTTTAGTAAAGGTACAATATATATATTATATATAAACAAACATTATAAAACTATATGATAATATATATTATTGTTAATATTAAATAATCGGTTTGGTTGATTATAATTATGATATTATAATTCCGTTTAATATAATATTATGAATGTAGATATTTATGTATAAATATAAATTTATGTAAGTCAAATTGGAAGTTTATATTGGTCATGTGTATAATTTTTGTAATAGTATTTCCGTTTTGAAAAATATTTATATAACAATATACGATATTTCTTTTATTACCCGCATAAAGTCAAATTGAAGTCAAATTTTGATGTATTTAAGGTGTTTATTGGAGTAATCATACAGATAGACTTATTGCGTTCAGTATATAAAATATATAATATATATGTATGCATTTATATATTATTTTAACCATGGCATAGCATACTTATTTCAGTATATAACATATAAATAAAATTACAATTTGATTTTAAATATGTATTACTTTCAGTGGGTATAGATTTTTTTTTTCTCCACAAGAGGTTATATTTCACAATAATATCTATTAATTTTAATATCCAGATATTTAATGGTACACAAACACACACATACAATTGAAATTAAAAAAAATGTAGATGCATTTACTTTTCAAGACAAAGTTTTACTTTGTTTCATCGATTTATTCAAATTGTTTATTCTTTCATTTCGATAAAATTATTGAGTAAATTACGAAAAACGTATTAAAATTGAAATTACGATTTACTAAGAACGTAATTTACAATCAAATCAACATTTCTCGAGCGATTACTCAATATTGTTTTCGTGGTATTTGTGGGTGCTAATTATCGTTAAGTTTTGACAATATACCACAGAATTGTTTAAATAATGTTTGCAAAACTAAGAAAAAAAGAAGAAAAAAACACTTGAATCAAATCATTTAATACAATATTTATTTATTTTAATTACTATACATTTTAATTTGTTGTTGTTCTAATAAATTATGATAGACCTCTTAATATGAAATATTTTATAATTTATTAGTGGCGATTTCTAGATATAGACATACGACTCTTTACAACGGTTACAAACTGGAAATCCTTGATCTTTAATTTCTAACAAAATTATAATATAATAATAATATCTTATAAATGATAATTATAATAACTGTGAAATTTTTTTATGGTCTGGTCACACTTAATAAAATACACATTTTACGGAAATAATATTTTATTTGTTTTGCTCATTTGTAATAGCAGAAGTTACTAAATTAAAAAAATAAGAAAGAAAAAAAGAAGTGAAAGAAATACGTTTGATTCAGTAGTCAAAAACAAAAATAAAAGAACAAACAATTGGATCATTTATATTATAAAAAGCTACTAAATAAAAAAAAAAAAATATGGTCGATTCAAACAAAAGCAACAAAACAACAAAACGAAACCGAAAACTAGCAATGACTAGCCGATACTTTAATTCTTTTGTATTGTAATAGTTTCTTATTGCCTGTATTGTGTTACATAAAAGAAAATTAAATAGCGGACATAATTTTATCGTATTTAAATGTGTATAATATTAAATGCTAAAACAAAAGACTAACTCCTCGGAAAAGAACAAGAACAAAATTGGGCTTTCATAATTTTATTGTGTTGTGTTGTTTCAAATTGTAAATGGGAAATGACATTTACAAGAGAAGTTACATGAGCGTATATTGTTTATATTTATGTTTCATTTCCCAATTTGTTTTTTTTTCTTTTATTTTTGAGTATGAGCTCGTGTGTGTATTTACTTGAAATTATTTTCATGCGTATATATGATATATATATGTGCATCACTTATATTATAGATTTATGCATTAAAAATTATTTTTATAAAACATTCTCTTGTTTTCTTGCACACATCAGTTTTCCTTATAAAGATGTTAACGACCTACGCCAAGGGCACTGCACTTATTTTATTTATAAACTAAACTAACTAAAGACTAAACCTTCTTATATTTTTAAAACTATATACAATAATAAATACATAATAAGTCTGTACTCTTCTGTATAAATACGAAATTGTTGTAATGTATATTATGTCGTGTAGGACTATAGATACCTCAACCTTTTTTTATGTATTTATTTATTTATTTATTTATTTATTTATGTTTCTTTTTTATTTCCACTATACAATCTACATTCTACGTTTAAACAACATAAAAATACAAAATATATATATATGTCTCTGTGTGTATTTGGGTACATTCTTCTATGTTCGTATTAGGCATGTCGCGCTTATTTTCTATTTTTTTTTTCTCTTTTAATACCCATTATTTATATTATATTATATTACATGAATAATAATTATGCTGGTTTTGTTTTCTATGCACTGAATGTATGTGGCATGCATATGGAAATATCGCATACAATGAAAATTTTGTGATGTATGAAAGTAAAATTCTTAAGAAATTTACGTTAAATTTTATTTCTTATTAGAATAAAAAAAAAACTTAAAAAAATATATTTGACAATTTAAAGCAAAAATACAAACAATATCTGATCTAATGGAAGACAATAGTTTTACATAAAGAATATGTTGCTAGAATAGAAAACTGAAAATTAATTTCAAAAAATTTATTGAGTTCTTCAAACGTGCAATATAACAATTCAGTACATTGTTATATAATCAATTGACATTATAGTGAATCCTGATTTATTTGACTTTGTTTACTAGCTACAATAAATCAGTAAAATTTGATATGAGATATTAACTTATGATAGTTATTAGTAATTTGCCGATTCAAGTATGGTGAAAAAAAAGTGCAACTTTAAGAATATCTTTGCGTTACCCAATGATGTTATTTTTCTTGTATAGACTAATAAAGTTCGTATCCTACAATAATGTATTTAGTTGATATAAAAATTTGATATTATTGCCGTGAATATTGACATTAAGTAATTAGTTCTTTTACCGATGTTCTCTAATCATTCAGCTATTTATTCCCAAATTAAGAAACGAAATTAATCAATATTTACAATTAGTAAGTAAGAATAGAATTATGTTGCAGAATTCATATAATATATACTTCATATTTAAATGAAATTAAACCAAAACGCATTTAAATAAATGACGAATAAAAAAGTTTAACCAATAACCTTTCGGTATGTTTTACGTTTTAATTTAAACTAAAATAGGCGTAGCTGTTCTTTTTTCTCCATATTATGAGTCAGTATTATATCAGTATAAAAAAAAGAAGAAGAAAAAATAGTTCATGTTGCGTGTATGTATTATATTATGTTGATTATGTAGGTACATTATAGCATAATATGCTCGAAATATAATAAGAATGAATATAGATGAAATGTCTATACTAATTTCTATATATAAACTATGGATGATTGTTGAATAGGTATAGATTAGATCGGTGGTGGAAGCACAGTAAAATAGATTTTTAAAAGAAGCTTCTATCTCTATTTACGATTAAATCGTATTCGTTCGAATTTTACGGATTTACAACAGATTTTAAATAGAAGTTCCTCTATTTACGATTAAATCGTATTCGTTCGAATAAATAAACTAAATATAAGGATTTATTTTCGTACAATCAAACAAAAAATTTAAAAAAAAAAGAAGAAAAAAAACAAAAAATTTCCTTGTATCTTTTTTCGATTTTTATAGAAATAAATATACATATGATATGTACCTACCTACATAAAATGAAAACATCGACAATACCATCTATATTAAAGAATAAAAATTTTCCGTAGTTTTTCTTAGTGGCATCAGCACTCACAGTTGGGTATATAAATAATCAGATTAAAAAGGTCATTGACAAAAAATAAATAAATTTATTTCGTTCGCTCGTATTATAATTTATACAAAACATTATTTAGATGTGAAAGAGAACACATTTATAGAAAGTTTGGTTGTGCGTTTACGATAAAAATGAAATATGCATAACCGAAGAAAAGCAGCATAGTCATTGTATGTGACCTACCGCAAATGTGTGTATTATTATTATTATTATTATTTTTCCGTTTTCGTTTGAATATTTTGAATAATGGTATTATTCTGAAAAAAAAAGAAGGAAAATAAATGAATAAATAAATAAATAAATATACAGTGAAAACTGTCTAATTGAACCCCTCTTTAATCAGGTAATTTCCGCTAAACAGATCGATCGATCGACCCTCGACGGATTTTTTTTTTCTATGTTAACCTTAAGAACCTTCGGTATGATATAATCAGGTACATATTATGAACTTTCTTAACCAACCGATCTGCTAAAAAAAAAATATACACTAATAAGTATATAAAATATGTTAGTAATCTATAATGGACAAATACAATTACAGTGCGTATAATGTGTTAGGATTTTGGATAGTATTAATTACACTATAACATATTATAACATGTAAATTAAAGTGTAATATAATTTATATTACACTTGGATTATATAATGCGTTTAACTCTATTAAAAAAAAAACCGTTAAACTTTGTGTTGCAATATACACATTGATTTTCAACTAAGTTAAACTTTTCCAAACGATCCATTATTTAAAGATAAAAATGGATGTGACTATGATTGACAAAAGTCAATTATGTATGCTTGAAAAGGTTTACTAAAAGATACCATGCTTACCCGGCAAACATTATTTTAAAATGCGCATCTAATGTGTATCTACTGTGTACCTACGTGCACAGTGCGCCAAAGG
>JAABKK020057544.1:0-10621 GCA_011634745.2 Catotricha subobsoleta
GAACGATGACGTAGGGTAAACGGAGAAATAAAAAAAAGGAGAAATGTAAAAGATGCGTATGATCATACCTTGTAGTTTTAGTACCATGCCTTGTAGTTATAGTACCATGTGATTTACCCACCAATCAATAATTCTAATGCGCAGTCTAATGCAATCGGAAGAGAGACGAACGATCATAATCATAAAGAGCGGAATATTATTTCATCATAAAATCAACTCTGTTGAACAGGACAGTCACAAAAAATATTGTTTGTAGTGAAACAAAATCAGACGCCAATTTGCCAAAAAAAAACCAATTTGTTTTCTTTTATTAATTTATATTAATTATACCTATGGTTTCTATTTAAAGATTGAAATAGTTTATGATTATTGATTCGAAGAAGCGTTTAGACGTAATCTGAGCCAAATTAGTGCTTTAAATAAAGCATATATTTTCAAAGAAAAATTTACTTGTATAAAATGGCTGCGGATTTGGAAAGTAAGTAATGAAAAAAAATATGTTTTTTTCTTTTAATTTTCTCTTTCAAAAAAGATATTAGAAAGTAATGCATTTGCAATATATTTTTCATTTTTCTGTCAGTTGTGTTGAGCATTATTAGTGATTTGCTATTACATACATGTGCTCTAGCTAACAAAAAATGTTATCGTCCAACGGTAGTTGAAAACAATGAGCCCATTGGTACTGTTGTTGAACAGTCAGTTGATAATCAGCAGGGTGGATCTATAACAGCAGATATAATACCTACAGCTGAAACCGGTTTGGAAATTAAAGAGACGATTGGCGATATACTAAATCGTACCGGATACAAATTAATTGTACAAGGTAATATTCGCATATATGGTCAACCGCCAGCAAATTGGGATGGTACAATTCCGGGTGATAATGTCGACATATATTGCGGTAATATCCCACATAATATGTTGGAAGATGACTTAATTCCATGGTTTGAAAAATGTGGCAAAATATGGAGTATACGTTTAATAATGTCATCAGAAGACTCACAACGAAATTGCGGCTATGCATTTATAAAATTTTGTGAAATTGAATCTGTTCAAAATGCCATTCAATTGGCACGAACACAAGAAATACAACCCGGCAGATATTTAACTATTAAACAAAGCGCACCAAATGTTCGCCTATTCGTTGGTAGCATACCTCCAACTTACTCCAAACGACAAATTTTTGATAAATTTTCTCGAGTAGCAACTGGTCTGGTTAAAATTATACTGCATATGTCAAAATATAATGAAAATAAAAATCGTGGTTTTTGTTTTCTCGAATATATGTCGCATAAATGTGCTATAGAGGCAAAACGCCGACTTTCACATTATGATTGCTTTGAAGGGAGCCATCGGCTTACTGTTGATTGGGCTCATGCATTTAAGTCAACAAATGATAACAGCAATAGGACATTATTTGTTGGCAACCTCAAACCGTCCATTACCACAGAAATGTTATCAAAAAGTTTTGAAGCATATGGCAACATTAAACGTGTTGAAAAAACCCATAATTTTGCATTTGTGGAATTCGAAAATAGTGAAAATGCCATAAGGGCTATGCGTGAATTAGATATTAAAAAATTGGGAAGCAATGATGTGAAAATTGGAATAGCACACCCAAAGCCATTCTATAAATATACACATTCATATTCTACCAAACGACATCAACAAAAACCACAGGAAACTCGATCTGGATTCGAGCAAGAACCACAAAAACAAACCACGCGAGAAATAAAAAATGAACAGAGAAAATTTAGTAAACAACGTCGTCATCCTACCTCTAACCATGTACGTGTTCCTGTAAAAGACAAACATTCAAATGGAAATGAAGTATCGAACATCGAAACGCGTGATCAATCACGACAACAGTCTACTGCTCGACGAAATATTGTTACTCATCGTGTGCGTATGTTTTCAAATATGAATGTTAAACCCATTAAACATACTGAAGAAAATATACGAAATGATCGAGCTGAGCAAGCTAATGAAAATTTTGCTAATAATTATTCTGCCGAAACAAGCATTTCAAATGGTTGTGCAGAAAAATAGCCAACTAATTATTACGTATTACGAAATTTTCATTTAATTATTTTTTATTTATATATTATTTTTACTTTTACTTTTACTTTTACTTTTACTAATGGCTTTGTCATGAATATCATACAGAATTAAAAGAAAAAATATGAATTTAAACAAACATCAACAAAACAATTCAAGGAACTTCATTATAATTTTATTTTATAATTAACATTTAAATTTCTTAATCTTACAAAATTTAATTTATATCGAAAATGTGGTTAATGAATTAAAATACTAATTTTTTATTTTATCTTTCAATTTTTATTAAAAAAAAAAAACTAAAATAAACAGCGAATTACAATTTAATGTCTTTTATTCTTAAGCAAGCATTATCATCTACATACTTACATCAATGCATCTATTGCAAAATGAACAAGTTAAGCCTTAGCAAAGTATATTTTCAAGAAGAAACAAAATTACGAAATCAATTTATGGTAATGAAACTGATATGTGCCTACTTACATTTGCATAGGACATCAAATGAATGATATTTTTTGCGCTGATTCTCTTTTAGTCCATATCCTGAGAATGGTAAGAACTACACAATTTTCAGTTGTAAGAGTTAAGAGTTAGCCTGACATTCAGTTCAGCGTTGACTATTTTTTCAATTTTTTCGTTCCGAATCCTTGCTGTATAGCTCGCCATTGGAAATATATCGACTAAAAGTGAATAAGCGCAAAAAATTGAGTTCCAATAAGGCTTTTACAGACGATGGCACGCTTTAAGAGGGCTCTATGGTTAAAACCCTGTTGCGCGCCCCGATTTTTCTCGAAAATGGCTGAAAATTATGATATTATTTTATATTATAATTGAAGATTGAACCTTTATCTCGTAGATGCTGGAATTAAAATTTTCATTTTTTGCTTTATTTTCAAAATAAATGACCTGAAGGGACGGCTTGCGCGCCCCGATTTTTCTCAAAAATGGCTGAAAATTATGAATACTTTTCTATATCACATTTTAAGTTGAGGCTTTAGCTTGTAGATGCTGTAAATAGAATTTTGATTTTTAGCCTATTGCGCGAAATATAGTTATTTACATCTTTTTTTATGCAAAAAAACGTCAAAAAAGCTCTTTTATTGCGTTGTTGCCAGATTGTCGGTTTTCATAAAAAAAAAACTTTAATAAATTTGTAAATACAATCATACATTTATTTTGAGTTAATGTCTCAAAAATTCAAGAGAATGATAAGCTCTTTGCACATTAAGATTTTATATGTTTTATTTCGCTCACTCTCATGTATTTCATTGCTTGAATTTTTGAATATCGCGTTCTGCAACAAAGGAGTCGCTACTAGTGGTTGACTTTTGAACTACACAATCAACCAATCAGAATAAGCCTTTTTTTTTTACGACACCTTTTTTATGCGTTTGACATTTCCGATCACCTTTTTCTGCATAGAAACTGCTGCCGCCTAGTGAGCATGCAGATCGCGAAAATCTTATGATAGTCTTTATCAACACCAACGCTGTCGGAACTTTCTTCAATAGATCATGTCTTGAGTAAATGTTGACGTACATCACACGCTAGAGGCGGTAGTGAAGACTGGCAAAATTGCATTATTTTTCTCTTTCTGCTACATTGACTTTATGAAACAAAAACAATTTTGCCAGCACACACTAACGACACAAGCGGTCAATACTTAAACTAAAACCCATGATTTATACACATACTTTATTTCCTGTTTGGTTGAAAAATAGTTCGAAACAACGTGTTAGTGCATTTATGTCGAATTTGGTATATATTTACAATTATTTAATAGTTTTTCTTGCTGTTTCTTATATTTAAAATTGTTTTTTTTTAAATGTCTGGAAATACACAAAGATCATACTTTTTTAGAGATTTGGTAAGTTATAATAACGCATATTTCATAACGTAGATTTTATTTCCAATGAACAAAGAATAAGCTGGAATAAGCTGATAAAACATTCACATCTTAAATACGATTTAATTTAAATAATTTACAGAGTGATGCTGACGACGAAATATCTAATAAAGAATTAATGGAATTATGTAATGGTCCATGTGTTGTAGAGATGTGTCGCGAAAATATTTGCGTGCAGTATGAAAAAATAATTGCCGAGCAATTTTTCAAAAAGAATGTGAATGACATATCCCATGAAGAACGGAAACATATTTACATTTCGATACAAAATCAATCCATATTTTTGCTCAAAGAATTAATCAATATGGACAAGTATCAAAAATTGAGACATCGTAGTCAAAAAATGCGTCGTCGAAGCTATTTAATTAAACGAAAACAAAAACTATTGGAATTAAAAATGAAAGCTTTAGCTAGCATTCCAAACAAATACTCAATATAATCTTTATCATCGGTAGAAAAAGACTCATCAAGACATAAACAATGAATTCTTAATAAACATCCTAAAAATATCTAATTTTAACTATTAAATGAAGTCTTTATAATTTTATGTTTATAGTTTTAAGTATTACGGATATGCAGTTTATCCTGATGTTTTTTTTTAAACATTTCTTTTGTATTTTGTTCCATGTGGTTTGAATAAATAAAAAAAACAATTCAGTATCAATAATAGAAATAGCATTTTTTTTTTGAATTATTAAACAGATATGAATTTATTGAAAAAAAAAAAAATATTAAAATTGAATTACATTTTCTTAAAATATCTTTTATTATTTGGCAGGTCGATGAACTACAAAATTCATAATAAAATAGGGACACATAGTTGTGATTTCTGACAGATTGAGTTATTATTTCAAAATTCTTTTCCATTTGGTAAATTTTATTGAAATTCAATAGTTACTAGGAAGTGAGCACAAGTAGATAACTAAAATCTAAAAATTTTTTTTTAACACAAGTCGTCGGCTGAGAGTTGTTTTGTCGCATATCCATTTTTCTTTGAAAGGAAAATGGATATGAGACAAACAACTCTCAGCAGCCGACGAAGTATTTATAATATGTATTATGCATTTCATGAAATTAAATTTTCTTTTTAGCCTAGCGATTTTAAATTACCATTGTTTGTTCACTTATTTGAAACAATTTAATAAAACAAAATTATCATTGATTAGTCAATATAGTCAGTACCTTCGGTAAACAGATGTTTATTTTTGCAAAGCAATTATGTATTTAAGTTAATTTGATTTGTTTGATATAGAAGCAATTGATTGCTCAATTTAGGACATTTCCATCGTATTTGTACCCAAATATTACATTTTTTTGAATTTTGAAAAATCATATCTTATATATACGAGAATTGAATATATTGACAATTGCTGTCTGTGATGCGTATATGTACTTTAATCTCCGTGTATTGGGCGAACTCTAAGAAGTCGTTGCTGGTCAGTGGTCACCAGAGACCACAAAAGCATTTCATGTTTCGTTTCTTTTTTTCTGTTCACAACCGTTTTCTTCAAAGTTGACGTATCTTTCAGAGATAAGATTATTCATTCAAATTAGAACAACGAAATTTATAATTAAAAAAAAAAAAAATACCGTCGAAATGTACTAAGTATATCATTCTTTCATTTTTCATAATGTACTGATGAGATAAGACAAACGTAAGTCTCATAAATTTGATTAAATATTAATTTAAAATTGCCATTTCTATTAAAAGTGTTAATAATTATATAAAATTTACTTTCGTAAAAAAAAAATCATAAAATAAAATCCACAATTATTTTTATAATTTCCACCAACATATGTTTGAATTTATTTCAAAATAATTTTTTTCACTCGTTAGACGTTTTAATTTCTAAAATTTATATAATTAAATTATAATTAATTACATTTACTTAACGTAATGATTTTCAATTAAATGTATAAAAAAAATATATATGTGTCTTTACTTCATTGATTGGCTACTTTGTTCTAGTGATTCAATGAATTAAGTAATAGAATTTCATGCTCAACAATTTCTAAATATATATTCTATATAATTTTATAAAAATAATAATAATAATAATAATGTTCTTGTGCAATATATACAAATTATATGTTTGTCATTATTTACGATAGTATTTAATTCAATCTAATGTTCATCGTACGAAATGGTGAATATTTCTTAATTAATTTTGATACAATTTAAAAAAAAAAAAATTAAATTTAATGCAAATGTAAAAGGACATTTTTTTTTTATCATTTTGTTGAAACAACAAGTACAATTGAAATGATTCGCCCATTTAACTATTTAAGTAATTGTGTCTTAACAATATTATAAAAGTGCTAATAAATAAATTTGTTTTTTAAACAAAATTTACTTTTCGCAATTTTTGTTTTTATTGATATAAGATTTCGTTTCGTTAAATTTTACTTAAAAAAAAAGAAATAAAATCTAGCCATGTTTTTTTCTAATTTACAATAAATTTTATTCAAATAAAATAAAATATGCTTAAAACAAAATTCCACGTATAATTTTATAAAAATATTTTGTTTTAATTATTTTTTATTTATTTTTATAAATACTTAAAGTAAGATATTACAACGTTACATATTATGAAGTTATGTGTTAAACGTGATTTGTTTAAAATATAGTTTTATTTGCGCGAAGAATGGAAGATCTGTTATCTATTTTATTATGATTCAAAACTATTTTTACCATTTTAACATTTTTTGTTTTTTTTTTTATTTATTTTGAAATTAGCTTCATAAATAAATGTTAAAAGTTATATGAAAGAAATCATAAAAATATACATATTAAATTATAGAATGTACAATTGAGGTAATTTAAGTAAATTGTTTTCGAGTTTCATTATTGGTTCTTGTTTACTATATATTTTGTTTTTTTTCGATAATACTCTAAAAGATGTAGACTATACAGAATGTAATTTAAATTGATTTATTTAGTTTAATAGTATTATTGTCGAGAAAAGTTCACTTATACTTATAATCGCAATATGATTCCAAGCATTACACACTAATTAGAGTTATAATAATAATGAACCAATAATATAGATATATTTATTATATAGTTATATCGATATCGCAACCGTAAAATAAAAATTAGAAAAAAAAATCTACAGAAAAATTTGTATTTTATGGCCAAGAATGATTATGAATTCTGCAGAAAACTCGATTAAATTTGTTACATCTATTCATTTACAATCCAGATCCACCGCCACTGGATCCCAGTACATATAAATTATAGTAACTATTCATCTGCTCCAAGAAAATGAATGTAAGAACTGTATGGGGTCCCAAACGGCAATAATATGGAGTGAAACCTTTCCACAATGCAAATAAACCTTCTTGACGTATAACTTTACCCAATACGTCAATTGTTCCTTTGTATTCGGCAACACCTTCTGCTGATATTTTCATATTTTGTATACGTGTCTTAGCAATATCAACTGGCATTGATGCTATTGTTGTTATTAAGCCAGATATCATACTAGCAACAAAATGTAGTAAAATTCCTTCATTAAATTTACCGCTGGCTACTAGATATTGTTTTGCTTGTGAATAAGACGCTAATTGAGCTGCATTCACAACCATGGCTCGGCCCATTGTTGGAACTGTACCACGCCATAATGTAAAGAGACCTTCCTCTCGAATAATACGTGCTAATGCATTGAAAACACTTGAATAATTACGACGTTCAGCCAATGGCAGACGACCATCAGCAGTCATACGAATGAGAGAAACTTCAGCTGGAGTTCCAACAAATGCACCCGTTCCACCTGCAATAACACCCATTCCCATTGATGCAAACAGATTTGGCGCGGTATTGGTTTTACTATATTTTTAGCATAACACAAAAGAAAACTACATATTATTATTTTTTTTGCAAATATTATAAAATTCTTATAGAATAAATTACATTAAATTTACTGAAATATTATTACAAACAATTATCATGAAAAAACATCAGTAAATAAAAATATGTAAATTGCTTTTGCTTAGTTTCATATTCAATTGCTTGAATCAAGTATAAACAATTTACTATTTATGTTTTTTTTTTTTTTAAATAAATCATCATAATTAATGGTAATTACCTTCTGTATACATCATTTAAACCAGTATAAACACCTAAACGTGTTGTTGTGTATGTGGCCTGTCTGAGTAAACCAGCCCCAAGTCCTCTGTAAATACCGGTTACACCTTCGTTACGAAGAATCTTGGTCAAAGCATCAAGAGTATTCTTATACTCTTTTTTGGCACCACCAACACCGGATATTTGCATTCGTGTTTTGACCAAATCAAGTGGCTGCACAAAAACTGTGGCGCCCATTCTGAAAATAAAAAATGTATGCCAAAATTAAAAATATTTATCAGCTGTTTATTGTATGCTAGTCATGACGAACTAAAATCAGATTTATTGATGCTAATGATGTTAATCACATTGTTTTCTTTTTTTTTATTATTAATATTTATTTCTTTTTGGTTGCAAGTATTAACTATTTACATAAACAATTTGTTTGCTTATCATAAGCATGATTATATGTTTACGAATCACATATAGAAAAACAATTTGTTTGCGTTATTTTAGATTAGAGCTATGTGCCAATTATGTGTTGGCACCTAAATTAATATTTAAATATAATTCCAGATTTTACTTAAAGGGTATTTATGCGGTTAATTATTAAAATATATTAATTTTATTGAAATATACCAATAAAAATTTTTTGAACTGTAAAATTCAGAATGCGAAGGTATATAAATAATTTATATATCGAACAGCTGTGAAACAAAAATTTACTATTCTTTGAAATATTAATTTTGTTTGTTTTACTCACAGTGAGCTTTCGTAGAAATTATTTTTTTCTTATGAATTATTAAAGGACAATCGTAACTCTCAAAAACATTTTCAAACATTTTATTTAAATATTGATTTAATTTTAATCGAATAAGTAACTAGTAAATAATATATAAAATGCCATTAATAAAATTTATTTGGAATGACGCAAAATTAAACAGCTATAATTGAATTAGTTAATGAGACTTTCTGTATATTGTTGCTTTAAGCGACGCAGATTCTCATCTCAATAATTTAAATTTAAATAAAAATGAAATAAAATGCACATTTAATAATCCATAGCAACAATTGAAAATAAATCTTACAAAGTTTAAAAATAAATTATTTTGAAAAAGTACCAGCTGTTAACATCATTTTTACAAACAAAAAAAAATAACTTTGGCCGCTACTTATAACTTCTATCGCATCAATTAATATACAGATAGAAATTTTTATACAAATTTATATAAATATGAAAATTGACCTTGTGTGTTAGTTAGGATAAAGTTTTTTTTTTTTTTTTTACTTTTTTTTATCATTCTGATTACTTACATAATATTGAAATTATGATAATAAAAAGTTTATTATTAAATTGGAAAAAAAAAATAAATAAATAAATGTAGATGAAAACTTACCCAGACAAACCACCAAAAAGATATTTTATATACGACGGAGACTGTTTCTTGGTGCTGCTCATCTTGTATTATTTCCTATATTTTACTACCAATTTATTAATTAAGATATTATGTATTTTTGATTCAAAACTGGGAATATCACTTTTTTTTGTACAATAATTTTTTATTTTTTTTATTGAAATGTAATGATTTCAAACAGAAATTTCTTATAAAATTACAAAACTAACTTCAAATAATCTAATCTGACTAAATTGGACAATCATACGTACGAGCTCGCAAAAAAAAACAAACAATGTCAGTGGTTGATATACTAATATTTTATTAATATATTTGCATTTATGATGAAAATTCAATGAATTTGAAGATAGTTCTCTTTTTCTATTTGTAACGTGGTCTTATTGCGGCACACAAACACAACACAATAACTCATACACAAATATCATAAATACTGTAATGCATATATTTTATATTTAAGTTAAGTATTTCGTGTGATAATATAATGAAATTATCACTCTAATTATCTACGAAATAATAATTTACAATTGTTTGACAGCACTATGCCAGATTTAAATATCCTTTTTCAAATTCACCACTATTATTATTATTATTATTATTTGTTTGATGTAAGTACGTGAAATGGAAACCGTTGCGGATTGAATTTTTCTTTTATTTTTATTTCTCAAGTACAATTTATAAACTTATAATTGGTTTATTTTATTTTGAGATAAATTTAGTGTTTTCTATAGTCAATTATCTTGAATATTCTGTCAGAATATTTAGAGCATTCTGAATTATTATTTGGTGAGTGTTTGTCGGAGTAATTTTAATACTGAAAAATGATTCAGATTCAAGGTGTTTTCTATATATTCAGAAAGTGACAAACACCTCAATCTCTATTATATTTACAGATTCCATAGATCATTTACCGCTGTTGAGGTTATGGTGCATTTAGAACAAAAAATTAACTACTCGAAACAGAGTTTCACACACATACATACAAATATTTCTATCGTCGGTGTGCAAGTAAACTCTGTTTGGAGTAGTTAATTTTTTGTCCACTACGTGGCATCGTGTCTTCAGCTGGTTACAGGGCTCCAAGTGGTCGACGACGTTAAGCTATAGACGTTGGCAAAACTTTTTATTCCGCCAGACGTCGCGTCGTATGTTTCAAGTATAAAAATGAATTTTAACACG
>JAABKK020057545.1:0-10620 GCA_011634745.2 Catotricha subobsoleta
GTGGACAAGAATAATAATGATACTATGTTGTAGAGTGACCGAAACTGAGCTTGATCTCAAAGGGTCAAAGGTTATGGACAAAGGTCAAAGGTCAAAAGTCAATTCTTTGTTATTTTTTATTTTTCTCAGAAATTAATAGGTGGATAAGGATAATACTTATACTATGTTTTAAAGCGACCGAGTGGAGACCGGACCCGTACAACTTTCTTGTTTTAACCTAGGAACATTGAATTTATTTTGATTTTTTTTTAATTTCTTACAAAAATGAAGTCGTGTACCCCCCCATTGCAAGCTTCTTTTTTGTTTGTGCTTCTTTTTTTTACAAAAATAAAGTCGTTTACCAATCTATTGGCAGCTTGTTTTTATTGTGACTACAAAAAAAAAGAATGAAGAAACAAAATATTGGTCAAATTTGAATTTTATTGTATAGGTTACGTATAAGTAAAAAACAAGCTTTCAATTAATTTGTACACGACTTCATTTTTGAAAGACATTACAAAAAAAAAAAAAAAATTTCGATATTCCCATTCCCAGGTTCAAACAAAAAATAAATTAATAAATATATACATTATACCTATATAGTATATAGGTCTTTACGCTTAAATTTTAGTACCTTACACGCTCGTCTGGTTTAGCTGTGCATTACGGTTTAGCTAAAAAGACCTTGTCTGCAATGTAATTCTGGATTGCCTTATAGAATTAAATTAGTTATTTTATGATAAATTTAAAATAGTAAAAAATGTTTCTATATTGGAGTCACACTTTTTATATTTTGCAATTCATTACAAATAAGAACCTACTAGCCATCACCGTTTATTAATACATAAGACACAATACAATATGAATTTTATTTTAATTAAAGAAATTAATTACTATTGATAATAGATACAAGTAATACAAAAACTGTATTCGACACCCGTATTTTTTCTGTTCTTATTGTATTCAATTAGCCAACAACAAAAAAATCAAACAAAACCTAATGACCTTGAAATAGCTTTTGTATAATAATGAAACCAAGAAAAAAAATTAAAACAATGATTTTGGCAAAAAAAATACCATTACTTTCAATTTTTCACATTTTATCAATGTTTTGTTATTGGTTTCTATATTCTGCAGACTGATGTACTTTAGCGGTGGTATATAGAAAATTCTATAGCTTATGTAACGATAAAAAAACAAGCTGCAAATTGGATTGGTACAGAACTTCATTCTTTCAAGTATTTATTCCATGGAAAGAAAAATAATAATCCACAAGCTACAAATGGATTGGTACACGACTTCATTTTTGTAGAGAAAGAAAAAGAGATGTTTGCCAAACCAATAAGTACTTGATTTTTTTCAAAATTTACCCAAATTTCTCAAAAATGACGCAAAACATATGAAAAAAAAAAAAAACTCATGTTCACGTTGATTTTGCACAAGACTGAGTAAACGGATTTTAATGATTACAATAAAAAACAATATTTTTGACTGAAAACCAAAACCTAAATATTTTGACGATACCGCATCCAAAGATAGGTCAATCATCAAAATCCGTTCAGCCAATCCTGAGAAATAGTTAAAAGAAAGTAAGCAAAAAAAAAAAAATTAAAAAATCACGTTTCCTATACTTTTATTTTTTCAAAAATGAAGCAAAATGACTCAGTATTGATATCCGCTATCTATCATAATCTCCCTGAATCATTTATTTTGTATTTTTACGATTTTGTCGACTGTTTATATAAAAAAAGGGGAAAAATTCTGTTAAATGTTGCGAATAAAATTTAAACTTGCTGGATGTTAAGTAGTTATTGTAAAAGCTTGTTAAATAATAAATATTGATAATATATTGATTCGAATATAGAGCGCAGCATTTTTGCCCAGCAACCAAATATAATAAAAATGAACCTACAATTCCTAACTAATTTTCCCGGAATGCATGAAATATTATTGACCAAATTAATATCCATCAATTTATATTATTACATATTGCGATCATGGAATATTTTTACCGATCTTAGTGTAAAGTTTTCTCGAGGAATATCAATATTTGGGATCCTATGGATCGTTCATTTGCGGAACGTGACTCACTTGTTATATAATCACAAAATATCCATAATAAATTTTCAACTAAAAAATGTATGGAAATATATAAGATGTGTGGCAGACCACTATATTTAATTCGTGATCTAGAACTCGTTAAACAGAGATTATGATGAAAGATTTTGATCATTTTTTAATTCATATAGTTTTAGTCTTGACGGGTGATTAGATTCATTGGCGAGAAATGCGATCAGTATTAAGTTCGATGTTTACGGGCAGCAAAATGAGATTAATGTTATGGTTGAAGCCATACAATTCACTGAATATTTAAAGCATGATGAACAATGTGGTGATGATAAAGAATACAATATATAATGAAAATATTCACTCAAAGCACTAATGATATGCAATATGGGTACATTTACATTCGGTCTAAAGCTTAATTCGTTTAAAGATGAAAATAAGGTATTAATACCGCATTACAAATAGCAAAGTAAATTTTCCAAAAGCACCAAAGTTGTTAAATTTAAAAATTATTAATGATAACGATTCAGATTTTTTTCGGGATGTAGTCACAAGCAATATAGAGCAAAAAAAACAGAATGGTATTATTCGACATGAGGCTATGGTCCAGTATTGCTGATGCAAACGAAATAAAATAAACTTAGTAACTATTGACTTGATTAGGATGCTGGTTTTGCTATACTATTGAAGAGAATTTATCTGAAATAACGGGCAAAACGAAAAATAAATGAATCTTTCTAAATTGTTATTTTCTCTCAGCCTTTTTATTAAATTAATCAAATACAGATCAATTGAACGATGATAATAAAAATAATATTTATACCAGTACATCTAGATCTAGATTTGCTTTAATAGAAATGATAGTAACTATTTTTTATCTATTATCTGAGTATAAAATGGATGTAAGTAAAAGAACCCAGGAATGAATCAACTCTTACCTAGAGCTAAATAATACAAAATGCCGAAATAAAATGAACATTAAATCTATTCATAATATCATAATTTAATGTAACAAAAAAAAAAGAAAATTGAAAAAATTGAAACGTGAAATTTTTTTATAATTTTTTCAATTTGTAATTTCTTACGCGCTTAACTGTTATTATTTTTAGAATGCTTTTACCTAATAGATTCTAAAGACACGAAATTAATATTTTATGTTTTCTCCCTCGCTATGACAATGAATACTGAATTAATATTAATATGTCTCCTTGAATACTAATCGTGTTTAAAAACATTTTCCTTTTATTAATTAGTTACCTTTACCACACTACCACTTACACGTAAAAGATATATTATATATTTTTATATTGTGGTATACACAAAAAAAAAAAAAAACATATTTGATGTGTGTAGCATTCGAAAGAGCACAAAAACCAATTAATTGTTTTACCTGTTCTATTATAACCATAACCGAAGGCTGTCATTGCATACAAGGTTGGTCACTGTCAGCTATTATTTTATTACGCTTAAAATTTAGACGTATGGAGGATAATTCAATTTGAATTGTACCTAAACAATTAGAAATGAAATTTGAAAAAGGCAAAAAAATAAAAATAATAAAATGTTTGGTTTTCTTTTTTTTGGTTTATATATTTAGTAATAGGGGTTTCAATATATTATATTTTATTGTGGGAAGATTTTATTATTTATCATTTTAATTTTTCTATTAGTTTCTAATTTTTTTTTTCATTTTTTTTTTCTTTTTTTTTTTTCTTTTGATTTATTTATACAATAATTATTTAATATAATATTATTGAATAATAATAGTTTCAAGTTTGAATAATAATAATTAAAGCTTCGAGCTTCGATAGTTTAACAAGTTTAAAATTAAATTTATCTACGCAATTCCACTTAATATTTAGAAGTAAGTTTATCTCCATAGTTTTTTCTTGGTTTGTGTTTTTTTTATTTTTTTTTTATTTTTAATAATTTTAATTTCTTTTTTATTGACTCTATTTCCTATTAGAAATGTTTAATATATTAGATTGTTATTATATGTCATTGATTTGATAGTAGATAGGTATTATAGGATTATTAAATTTGTTTTACAAACAATTTTCTTTTTTTTTTTAAGTTTAATTTTAAACATTTTCCATTTTTTTTGGCTGTTTGTTTTGCTATATGTGAACTACCTACACAATTGCCTCTAAAATGAAAATGAATGATGTGATATACTAAATTAGCAAATAATCGATATTTGGTTGGTCCATTTCTCTTAATCACGAATAAATACAAACTCATTATAATGATTCCATCGATTTTCTTCAGCATCAACGCCAGGTTTTAATTCGGCTGCAGAACCAGCTGTTCCCGATCCACAGCTTCCAGCTAGTCGAAAACCTTGATCATGCAGCATATCAAAGGCTTGTTCAATAAAACAATGCTTCAAGAAAAATCGGGATGTATAGCGATCAGGTCCACCGTGGTCTGGATCCCGTGATTCATTCAAAGTATCACCAAATACATCACGACACAATGCAACTCGACCACAAACTAAGATTCTTGATAGTTTTCTGAATTTAACATCGGCCAATCCATCTTTACCAAATTGAAAACTTCCACGATAACCGACTGTAATGCAACCCGTTTGATTTGTTTCAGCCAATGCATTCATACATTTAATGAGCCCATTCAGTTGAAAGTGTTCCGCTTCTTTTAGTAATCTTTCTTTTTCTCGAAATCCATCTGGCAATAAAATAGCTTCATCACGTAAATAATCTAATATATAACGAAATAAAACTCCATCACGGTCTAAAAATATCCGACCTTTTGCATCTTTCGTCAGTACATCCAATTTCTTTTTTCCATCAACTCCACCACCACTACAACCTCCACCGCCACCACCACCACCAAATAAATCATTTAACCGTGAATTTTTTTCATTTGTTAAAGTTTTTATAGTGGTTGTATAGTGTACACCACCAACATTTAATTCAACTATTGATGCAGATTCATCTTTTCCGTCACTCATAATTACACCCAACAACAACAATATGTTGTCAATTAAAATGTTTTAAATATAAAATTTAACACCAGATCCAAAAGCAATATTAAATGTTTCAATTCCAACAACAATAATTTAATGCAACAATTACAAAAACGCACTACACAATTAAATATTTAGTAGAGTTAGATGTATTTATACCAACTGTGTTATGCCTATTAATCACTTCCTTAGCTGGCTGGAAATGGTACCTATACACGACGTGTGCGTGTTATTAGATGCCAACACAAAATATGGAAGCTATAGAACTACGATTAGAGAAAATTTTCATATCTCTGAATATAGTTATATTTTTGCTTTCCTTTCACACAGGCTCAAATATAGAGATATATGTGTGTACATTATTTGTATGTAGAGGAGTTGCAATTTTCCTAAAGGCCATAGAGATCGAGTTTTCGTTAGTGTCGTACTGGAAAAAAAAAAATTAAATATGAAGAATAACATGGAACGAAAAAAACATAATATATATATATGTAGAAAATATATATAATCTAAATATATCTCTGTCTAAATGATGTATTTTCAAATGCTGGAAGAATATAAATTTTCATGTTCTCTTTCTGGCATTTATGATATTTTCCATACGTATTTGTTGCGAAAATAAAATACAACAAATTCTGTATACACAAAATAACATTTATTGCCACAAAATTTTCTTTATATATCCAAATTATGAGTGTGTTTGTTTTTAGGATCATTGCGCAGCATCCAAAATCAATACTATTTTCATATATAGTTTTTATATATTTATTTTATATTTATATATATATATATTTTTTAAATACTTCCTTTTACGTATTCGTTGCTTCGCGGCAAGAAATTACATAAAGTATGGGTTTGTATTTTTTTTTTTTCTTTTTTTTATTATTATTATTATTATATGGAATGGATGTTTATATATTTATATTAAGTAGAGAATAGGTATAAATGAAAGCGATATAGAGTGTATACAGTACAGTCTACATAGTAAATCTCGGAGATTTAACAGAGCATTGGGTTGGAATGTTGCCGTGTCACCGAACAGTTATATATATTCTATATTCTACATATTATATACACAACATTTTTTTTTTTTTTTTTTTTTATTATACCAAGTCAAAATAAATGTTATACGATGTATGGGGGTTAGTAAACACTGTGTATTTCCTTGTTTTGACTCAGATTGGATAAACCTTTTTTTTGTTTCGTTTTCTGTTTTGCAACATTAATGAAAAAAAAGGCCTGGATTAAATCTATTCATCTAAATATATAATAAATACTTAAATTACCAATTCATTTATTTAATTTTCTTTTTTTCCTATCGATTACTCTTTAATTTACAGATTTAGTACTCATTGACAAAGAAAAAAGAAAAAACATCGGTTTATATGGCAAAGAAAGCAACAGTTTTTAGAGACCAATAAGCCAATAACCACCAATAGTAAAAGTATAGCTCGATTTGATTGTACATAGCATTTTGATTGAGGTATAACTTAAAAAGTAATATCTATGCTGAAAGTAAATATACCATAAAATATTGTACACGTGAGTACACACGATATACATATCTGCGGGCGTTTCATTAGATCCTGTATATTGTATATATGGGATACATAGAGAAAAAGAAAATATATATACTCCTCTCAAGCTCATATTGTATAGATTGTCCTTGAATAAAGGAATTTTGCCATTATTATAAATGTCTACTTAATTTATTATATAATATATATATTATATAATGTACAATGTACATATATATAGATTATTGCTCAAATTCATTTCAGTAGCGTTCTTAGAAATGCCATTTCGAAAATAAATTGATGAATATTTATTAATGAATATTGTTTAGGTTTTTCTATTTAAACGATCTTTGATATATTGTTGTAAACTAGAACCTAAGGTTAGGTTGGAATAAAATTCGGAAATGTGCGGCTATAATTTATTATTAAATTAGCATTCAAGAGATTTTATTTTTTTTTATTAGAAATTTTCGTCTTATTGTTTTAATTTTTTGTTTATGCATAAACATTTTAGCTTGCGGGAAGCACTATGATTAATTTTATTTATAACCAATATTTCTTTTAATAAATATTTGATTTTATTGGAATTCTAGCACGAAAATAAATCGATTCATATTTTTATATTACTACTATTCCCTTTTATTTATTGTTTCAATTGTTTATTTCGAATTTTAAACAAAAGAAAAAAAAATCAAGTAAGTATTGATTTCGTGATTTTTTTTTTTTTTATTAATTTATTTCTGGGTCTCGGGATTGACTGACATTTTTTAGTGTATTGTTTTTTTGTCATGGGATCCAATTTTTTTCTCTGTTTTTGGTTTTTTGGGTGGTCTCCCTTTTTTCGACCACATGTTTTCTTTTCCTTTTTAAAAAAGAAGTCGTCTACCAATCCATTGGCAACATCTTTTGATTATTATTTTTATGATTTTTTTTTTTTTAATTCTGACTGATATCAAATGTAATTCGTAATTTTTAAATTAATTAAATCGCATATATTTCAATTATACTTTTATTTGCTATTCTTCTGTCGCCGCAAAATAATAAATATAGTTTTCATCATTCCATTTTGGAGTAGAAGAAGGAATTTCAATAAATAAATAATAAATTATTTGCATGGGAGATTTCTCAATTAATTTATGTTATTTGACTAGATATATGGATAATCGTTATTATCTTAAATATTCATACGTTATTTTTTCGTTTTTTTTGGTTTTCATATTTCATTTACTATATATTTTGTATATATGCGAGCCGCTACTGAAAATCATATAATTTTCCTCAATAAATAATACGCCAAAATGAAATATGTAATGAATGACTAGTCTACTATACGCACAAGTAACATTATATAAATCTATTATTAAAGCAATGTTTCTTTTTTTCTTTCTTATTCGTTTCATTCCCTTTGTTTTAGGAAATTTAATATAACGTTTCAAATATAATAACAAAATTATGTAAAATGTAAACGAAAAAAAAAAAAGAAAAAATTAAAATCATTACATTATTTAAATAGGCGTGCTAAATGTGGTGTAATCTCGCAGCCACACAAAAGGGATGCTAACCCACATTTTCTTTGTTAAAAACCATCAAAGAATATTACATCGCTCGAAATTGTACACATGCGGCTATATTCTTGTGTGTAGGGGGCAAAACACGCATTTATCCTTTTACATCCATTTTACTTCTTTTTCTTTTTTTTTTGTGTGTTGTAAATACCTTGACATCTTTTACAGCTGATCATGATATTCAGCGACAATCTAATATAATTACAAAATATATATATAGAACTGCTTTGGTTGCTATACTTATGTACCGAACGCAATGACCCGTTCTGACAAAAACATCAATATATTAAATCTAGATCTATATGTTATTTTAGCATTTAGCAGTTGGTATAGAAATTCCATTCCATCCATTGCCTTATCATACACATTTGTATTGCGTGCTAGTGCACAACCATTTCCAGCATCAAATATTTCTTAACCAGCCACAAAAAAATAATAAAAAAAAAACAATTGATATGCGCATGTTTGTTGAAATATTTATATGAATGTATTATATTATACAGCAGAAGAGAAGTTTTGCAGCATCTCCACATATAGGAATAGCGCCCGCTATAATATTATCTATTCTCCATAACAGCCAGCCGTAGCGTCAGTGGCTGAAGTTTTCCTAAGAGTTCATATCTGCACACAATCAATGTGATTTTTTTTTGTCTTTTTTTACACATCAAATAAGACAGAAAAGTGCTTTTATTTTTATTATAAAATGTTTAATAAAGTAATTGTGCAAATTTTATTGGTTCTCTTATTGAAATTTGGATTATATTCAGTTGACGGTCTACCGGATATTATTCGTATAGGTAAAATTATATTGAATTGTTTGCTGGTGGGTTTTTAAATTTTAGATAAAAAAAAAAAAAAACATTCGAGTAATTTCTATTTATGTACCTAAGCTCAGGTGCTGTAGAAAGTAATTATTGAGCAAATATTTGAATTACGAAAGAATAAAAATATATATATACAATATACTTATACTTACATATATTTATATAAAAAAAACACTCATTAAGAATAAATTGTGTAAGTTAGGCGTTTTCATTTTCAATGCAGAATAGTTTCTAACTATTAATTGCTCTTCGTATATATAACGAAATATAACTGAATGAATTAATTTTATATGAAATGTTTTTAATTTTATTGCAAATATTTGTATATAATTAGTTTAATAGTAACTTAGAATCAACAACAAAAATGTGTTCTAAATAAAGATTGAAAAGCACTAATCTTTTATCATAATTTAATTTTTAATTTCAATTCTTACATCGAAATGTATAGAAAAATATAATAATAATCTAGAAAATTCGGATATCTAAAGTTTAAAATAAATGACTGGAAAAAAAATCTATTATTGCCAGCGTAAAAATATCAAAATAATACAAAGTGATATATGTACTTCTAAATTTGAACTACAGGTGGTCTATTTCATCCGGGTGATGACAATCAAGAAATTGCTTTTCGCTATGCTGTTGAAAAAATAAACAAAGATAAGACAATTTTACCCCGATCGAAATTAAGTGCGCAAATCGAACGAATATCAGCCCAAGATAGTTTTCATGCTTCAAAAAGAGGTTTGAACGCAATTTTGGATTAATAATTTTATTTGTCATTGCTTTGCATCACTAAAATTTAATATTACAAAAATATATATATATAGTGTGCCATTTACTACGAACCGGAGTTGGTGCAATATTCGGTCCACAATCAGCTCAAACAGCAAGTCATGTTCAAAGTATTTGTGATACCATGGAGGTAAATATCGTTGAATAAATTCTTAATGCAAATAGATATCTCTATAGAAGTAGAAATGAAATATTATAATTTTATTTAAGGTACCACATTTAGAAACAAGATGGGACTACAGATTACGTCGAGAAAATTGTCTAGTTAATTTATATCCACATCCAAGTATTTTATCAAAAGTAATTTATATTGTTGCAATTATTATTATTTCTTGATTTCCGTAAACGGAAGAATCAGCTCAATGTTCACCAATTTTTTTTTTATTACTTTCTTCTGCTCCAGGCGTATGTTGACATTGTTAAATCATGGGGCTGGAAATCATTTACAATAATCTATGAAACGAATGAAGGTTTAGTTCGTTTACAGGAATTATTAAAAGCTCACGGCCCATCTGAATTTCCAATAACTGTCAGGCAATTGCCTGATACGAGTGATTTTCGGTAAGTTTTAATGAAACTATAATTCTCTCATAGAAATTATTTTAATAATCATCTGTATTGTATATAATTATATCGTCGGCTGATAAATGTTTTGTCGCACATCCATTTTTCTTTGAAAGGAAAATAGACCTTAACTGCATATACATTAGGTCTATTTTCCTTTCAAAGAAAAATGGATGTGCGACAAAACAACTCTCAGCCGACGATATATACAATATAAAAATGCATATTCAGGCCTCGGACTCAGGTTAAGATTCCAAAAATTAGGAAGTTAGGTTACCAAAAATTAGGAAATTAGGAGAACAAATTTAGGAGAAGTTAGGAGTTTT
>JAABKK020057547.1:0-10617 GCA_011634745.2 Catotricha subobsoleta
ATTGATCATACGTAGTTTACTACGAAGTTCGTAGTTATTATGTTTCAAATATCATCAAAAAATCGATTTTTCAAAATATAATAATCTGCGAACTTCGTAGTAAACTACGAATGAACTATATATTGTTTGAAAGGCATTGATTTGCTCTAACTGCTGGACAATACAGAAATACAATTACTTGTAACGAATCCAAATTATGGTACTTTAAATAGGACTTTATGAATTATGATTATGAATGATACTATATATTTGTGTTAATAAAGATAAATTTGATTTAAAAAAATAACACAATTTAATATTGTTATTTATTATTTATTTAATTATTGAAGTTAATCTTAGAAGCTTGTTTATATTTTTAATATAGTTTTGTGTTGTAGCCTTTGTAGTTTTTTTTAAATTTTATTTATTGATGATCGACTCCAAATTGGACTGAGATAGATAATATGAGAATTAAAATGAGAAAAATATATATTCTCCACAGTTCGTTTTCTTCGGTATGATATTTCGAGACTTATAAAATAATAAAGTTTATTGATATTAATTTATTCTTGACTTTATTATTATTATTGTGCAAATTTATTTTGTCATCAATATTTCAATACCCATATAATTCATTTCATTAACTCTATTAATTATTCTGTTTTCCAAATTTAATTGTCTAACGTAAATAGTAGTTATTTCGGTATTGTTAATAATTATTGTTTAATATCATAAAATTTGTTTCATCCAAATTAATTGACATTTTTATTGCCGTTATAACGAATAATAGAGTGTTACATAAAAATACCGAACTGAGATTTTCCTTTAGTTTATAGTAATGCCATAGTAAATTGTACAGAAGATAAATAGATTTGTCGATAATTTAGATCGCAGTCTGAAACCTTTGTTAATTAGTAGTTATTTTTCCATATCATTGATATCATTAGATATAAAAACCAATAATAATTTTTATTTATTTGAAAACAGAAGTATTTATATGAGTATTTTATTTATATCAGTAAAAATAATTTAAGATTTTATCTTGTTTGCGCTAGTATTATAACGTTACTTTTGAATAGTAAAAATAGTGACTCTATAGAGTTATTAATTATCTCATCCAGTGTGATACCGTATTTTATAATTAAGTGAAAGTTTGTTTTTAATTGTGATGTAAAAAGATTCTATCAGACCTTCATTTCGCTTCGTTGTCGAATCACATTAGAGCATAAATGACACAATAATATAGTATAAGCCCCATATTAATAAATCTAAACAGAACTAAATTAAATGTCCATTTTCACTATCAACTAGAAGTAAAAACTCATGAGAATGAGAAGAAGCTAAAGAAAAAGGTTAAATTTACAATTAAGAAACATAGTATAATGCTAAAATAATAAAATAAATAAATAAATAAATAAAAAACATTTCTTTTGAATTTAAAATAATCACGTGTCATGTCTTTAAAACATTTTCATATACTTGAAACACGAACAAAACAAATTTATCAACTTATGAAACCACTGACTAAATTTAGATAAACAAAACATATTATCCCAAGAGTTTAGTAAACTTACATAAAATTGTACAAGACTAAGTACCAAGTTCATATTATTCGATGTATTTCAATGTTGTTTTTACCAGCAACAAAAGACGCTAAACATATTTTATCTTATTCACATTGTACTCATGTTAAAATATTATACCGTCCATTTACATTTTAATGTCCTAAATTGTAAACTTATGTTGTATATTTTAACACAATTTTATTATAATAATCCCTTGAAATCTTTAGTAATGCGCAAAACATTATGCAAATGAATATAATAATTTATTTGTTATATACATATAGAAGTAAAATGGTGAACATTATGACAATAATATGTATTGACAATGTTACTTCTTACTTGTTTGCTTATTCGTACATCATATTAATAGAAATTATTGAATTCAATTTTTTACCGAATTTATTTATTTATTTGTAACAAAATAAATCGAACATAATAATATATTCTAATTTATGTATTTAAATACTTCTTCTATACTTACATCTGCAAAATGTAAATAGTGTTCAATTTGGCGAAAAAGAAATGACACGACATGACTTCATGAGTGAAGAAGGTCTTTTTTTTTTGTTGTATATTTACAATTTTAGGTATAATGTTTTGTAGGAAAATTGTCTCTTAAATTTCCATATTAAAGAAAAACGGAATTTTTGCGATCCATAAAACGTATAATCCGTAATGTATAGAAATAGGAAATGAATAGAAAAAAAATCTATTGAATAAATTAGTGTCAATTTCCAATTAATGTTAATCCAATCGTTATTTGTAAATCAAACCAATAAATAAAATGCGGTTTTAATGTTCATTTCATTCACTTATTGTTGTGATCTTAAATATTTTTTTTTTATGTTTGAGATCATTTATATCTCCAAATTTCATCAACCGATTCCTTCTGTTAGCTGCGTAAAGTATTTGAATATAATTCTTCTTATATATATGCTATTTCTTGAAAAAATCATTAGAAAAAAAAAATGATTCCTTGTGAAAGGTATATTAAGCCTTCAAGAGATTATATTATTATATTTATATTACTTTCTTCATTAGAACTTTGTCTGAAAATATACAATAAAAATGGACGTTACAAGCTAGAAATGAATTGGTACAAGTTCATTTTTGTAAGAAAAAAAAAATGCGTGGTCGAAAAAAAATAATAGAGAGCTATACAGCCAAAAAAAAGGGGGGGCAGTACCACCCGTTGGCAAGAAACTGATCCTGACCCCAAGAGGTCAAAGGGCATGTCCAATGGATAAAGGTCAAATTTATTTTTCACCAAAATTAGTGGGTTAACCACGCTAAAACTTATACTATGTTGGCCCCAGAAGATTAAAGATCACGGCCAACGGGCAAATTCTATTTTTCCCGATAATTAGTAAGTCAATCGATTGTTTGTTTTTTTTTTTAAGTGTGAACTGATGCACACGAAATTTAATCTAAGTAGGTATATATAGTATAAGTAGAAGCTAAATGTACGTCAAAATTCTGGATCTCGGGATTGGCCAATTCATTACTAATACCGATTACCGATAGCCTTAAACGAAGCCTTAATTATAATTTCAGTCTAGAAACTATTCGCGAATCTGACTCTGTTAAATCATTTAGGTGACATGAATTATCCCCCACTGACATAATAACTTCTAAATGGAGGGTCCTACAGAAAATTGACCCATTGTCTACCCCCCTTTATCTTCGAAGACGCATCTAATGGTATCTCACTTACCCCGCTAGGGTCACCCCTTGACCCCTCTATAGTGTAATTTTTTATAGAAGAGAAAAGACACACTAGAGGGGGGTCAAGGGGTGACCCTAGCGGGGTAAGTGAAATACTATTAGATGCGTCTTCGAAAATAAAGGGGGGTAAACCATGGATCAATTTTCTGTTGGACCCTCCATTTAGGAGTTATTTCAATCTAATTACAAAAGTGGGGGTTATGTCAGTAGGGGATAATTCCGGATACCATCATTTAATGGAACGAATCATTTTTTTTTAAATATTACTAAACTATAAATATGTAAAAAAGAAAAACCAAATTAATTTGCAAAAACATTATATAGCTCGCTACTGTTAAGTAAGAAACATTTCATTATACCTACTTAATAATAAATTTATAAAATATATTTCAGCTGCGCTTAAATTTGTTTGACAAAGAAAAGCAATATCGCTATACGTAGTTAACCTCTTTATAATATTTTACCTGTCTGTTTAGCTTTGACACACAATATTGGAAAATAAAATTTATGGGAAAAATGTATAAAGCTTAGAAAAATCTTTATGGAGAGAATATAGACAGATTCTGTATATTGTAGATATTACCGAGTTAAAAAATTCATAAATATTACAGGTTGAGCATATCCTATTTTCCATTTTATTCTAAAATATTCTAATAGTTAGGGTAGAAAAGTAACTCTATTTTTAAATGACATTTATGGAAATATGTCACATTTTCAATAATTTTTGCTTGCATAATATATTTTCGTATTTAGATTGTATTTTGTCATAAAAATTCTTTTTTTAATTAATTTACTAAAAAAAAAACTTTTTATGTTAATATTACATTAGGGATGATGCGGGGGGGGGGACTTTAACCACGAATGCCACCGCACGCTATCGGCCTGAATTAGAGAGTTTTAATTCTTACACGAATCAAATATATTTTTAATTACATTGCATAATAATTATATTTTAATATCGAAGTAAACAAAGTAAAAACGTCGTAGCTTATGTCATCGTTATAGTTTTGTATATTCATTTAAAAAGTGCATTTAGCTGAAAAAGAAAAATGTTCCGTTGGTCTCTTAAATTGTGAAAATTTGACATATCAGAATGACCTTTTGGGGTCAAGATCAGGCTCAGTCAATCTAATCCACACTTTTCTAATGTGGGATTGTTTATAACAACAACGTTGAAAATGTCTATATAATGCATATAAGGCGCATAAAAAGTAAAAATTTAAAATGTGAATAGAAAAATGTAGCCTCTATTAAAATATCGAAAGCTTTTCACATAAACATAAATATAAACAAAAAAAAAGTCCTTCAAAGTATTATTCGATTTTTATATGGTAATGGAATTTTCACAATGGAGAGCCGAGGGTATAAATAAAAAACAAATGCATATTATAAAAACAACACCAGGCTGGTGACACCGCAACTGATTTTACAATACGAATTTACTTTATATGTTGCAGTGACTATTAATTTGAATTTTATCGAAAATATGAAATCGAAACGCAAATTTCATATATGCATACATATTTTTATATTTTGTTATATGTCCTACAATGTTTTTTTTTTTTGCACATAACTTTTAATTTAAATTGTTCATAAATTATGATGAATATGAAAATAACAAAATCATTTACAGTGTATTTATGTTAATCTAAATCAGAATATCTACTTTGATAATTAAAATGTTATATGCAAAATATTCATTTAAAGTAAACAAATATTAATTATTCATGACCTCGTTAAGAATTTCAGAACAACAATGAAATAAATGTTCATAATGAATGATTTTCTATGGCAATTTAATGAGTTTATTGTAAAGAGTTAAATTAGGCATCGTCAAAGAAAATAATCATAATATTCTTAATAAGATTAATAGAGATAAGGAATACTTTCTAAGGAAGGCGACATAGATTTAGACTTTCGTTTTATTTATGAAATGACCAACTAAACCAATGAACATAATCATAATAAAATATCATCATTTGCCATTCAGAATATATTAAGATGTATTTAAAGTTTTTTCTTTATTGGTCTATTTAGGTAGTTTTATTTAAATATTAAATATCGAATAAAAAGAAGTAGCATATTTTATGAGTTCAAGGAGCTGTGTTACTCTTTTTAATGTAATATACAGCAGACATTTATAGATTGAACTCTATTAAATATGAGCTTATATATATATATATATATGATAATGTGAATGGCTTCCTGTTTATGGACCATAAAATATATAATATGACGTACATTGCTATAAAATTATTATATTTTGTGCATTAAGTTGTGATGACGGCTATTATCGTAAAATACAACATCATATTTTTGACTTGAATGAATGGTATGAGTACAAATGTATATTATATAATAATATATAATACACAGACAGTGATAGCTTGATATATATGTTTGCCTTGTCAACTCATTTCCATCGATTTTAACTTCCCTATTTAACAAAATATACATTCTATAACATCGTTTGATATTTATTCGAAGGAAAGTAGCATCATGTAAAATAAATAAAAACTATATTTTTATTGAACAAAGCTTAAAAATGTTAAAATATTTTATCACGGATTCTTCTATTTCAATATATTGGTCAATGGCAATAGTAGAATATCCTAATTTCAGTTTCCATTCCATTACCGTTTACTAAAAAGTTTACTTTCAGTTATCAAATTAAATATATAAGTATAGACCGTAGCACAAGCCATCCACACCCGAAAGCCTGTAATTAAACAGAAGCAATTCTATAGCTTTCCGAAAAACTCATGGTGTATTTAAACATATAAGCAAAATCATATATTATAAAACTATTTTCTATACATCTGTTGCGTAGGTCGCAGGTATTAAATTGTATTTATTTATTCAACTGAGCATATTGTAAATATATATTTAATATAATGTTAAATAAATTACGTATTTTCCAGCAAATTAATAACTTAACAGCTGTGAAATTAGAAGACGAAAATATCAAAATATCCAGTTAGGTTTTCCTATTTGTTTTTGACAGCACAATATAAAATAGATTTAATATGTACAGGGTGTTTCAATTCAATTAAAACTGTCCACTATTATTCTTTTATATATAAGATATGAGTGAAATTATTTTATAAATCAGAATATGGAGTATTTAATGGTAACGATTGATTATGGCTTATTTGATTGTAGCGATTTATTCACTTTAATAAGTCATTTCTTTACAAGGTATGTCTTAAAAGTATGTTTTCTTTTGGATCCAAAATGGTAAAGATTAAACAGAATCTAGGTACTGAAATTCATTATTTTTATTATGAATTTTGGCCCAAGTTCACAAAGTTTAAGTTTTCAATTGTAAGACTAATTTTTATTGTAAACTTTTACTGAATTCGAAATATTCAGTTTAGCTGGATCCTTTAAACGAACCAATATTGTTGTTTATAAGGGATTCCAAAACTTTATTTTTTTAAAAAAATTCTTGTGAGACTTGCAATAAAATGTGAAAAGATGAATGAATAGAATATTTAAATATTAAACTAATGCTAAGCTAACGTTCTATTTAAAATTATTTTTAATGCATTAATTATATTCATCTAGGCTTAATATTGCATAATATTTAGTTAGTGTCGGTTACAATGAACTATCATAAAGAATCACTTAACATTTTGTATGTCACATAAACACCAATGAGCAAAATAACATCGAAAAAAATAAATAAAAGTAAAATAATGCATAGACATTTTTTCTTATTTATTAGGCAAATTTTTTTTATATAAAAACATTTGACTATCAAAGCGAGAATCATACAAAAACTTAACAAAAACCCATAAGTATAAAAAAAAATATACACCCTACAAATTATACATATTCCACCTCATACCATCAAAGCTTAGAAAGCATTGTGTTTATTGTACATAATAATATCTACTTAAATCCGAATAAAATCTAACGATCTAAAATTTATTATATACAGTGAAACCTCTCTAAGTGGGCATGCTGCGATCGCACCCTAAGCTGCTCAGTTATGCGAGGTGCTCACTTATAGAATATGAACCAAAAGAATCAAGAAATTTCCATCGCAGTAATAGTGCTCACATAAGAAAGGTTACTCACTTAGAGAGGGCCCAATTAGAGAGGTTTCACTGTATAATAAATAATATTTATTTAAAAAAAAAAATAAAAATAAACACAATTTCAATAAATTATATTTAACATTAAAAATATTTGAACGTAACTTTAGTTGGCATAGCATGAAAAGTGATTATTCTAATTGTATTATTATTGCTGGCTTATAAAGTGACATTATAAATAAATATATTAAATAATTTTACTTCTTATTTGAGAAATTTAAAAAATATTCCTTTTTTATTCATACTTGAAAAAAAAAAATGTTTTTGAAAAAAAAATAAAGCATAGGTTTCAAGATTATTTTTTTTACCACCGCGTGTTTATTCTCCGGATTCATTTTTCGAATATTGGTGGTCGAATATACCAAAAGACACAGAATTCTGTTTTCATGAAAACATTACAAAATATGAAGTCGTGTACCTATCCAATGACAGCTTGTTTTCTCTTAAATGGTAATTAAATGCAAAAGCATTAAGTAAAATTAAAAAAGTTGCTTTCCTTTTATTTATTCAGCGACTACTTATAATGTTCAAACAGCATGATGCCATTAAAATCCATTAAATTCTATGAGAGCAATTCACTTGATTTATGACCCCTACTCATTTACTCCTAATAATTAATCCTAATTAGTAATCGAAACATGGTTTAATTATAATTTGTTACTTTCATATCATACTTTTGTAGAATGGAAAAAAAATATATCTATTATTTGTAAAGGCGTAAGGCGCCAATGTTACAATAAATTCCAAAAAAAAAATTATAAATATGTTATTGATCCTGCATTATATTTCCATTATAATCCATCATGTCTATTTGTGTTGTGTTATGTGTGCTATGTGACTCAACAAATATTATCATAATGTAATTTGTAATATGTATTGTGACTTCAAAATAATTTCTAAAATATCTCATGTAATTATTGTATCATCTAGAAAACAATGTAATAAAACGTTAATATGTCGCATATAATAATTATATATTTAATGGTTTTTGGTGCCATTCAATTATATGCTGTTAAACTGATGTTATATTACGTTCAACTTTAATCGATATTAATTTTAATAATTCTGTGTGTGAATTTGTTTGTATTACATATAGCATGACTTGTTAAATATTGAAATTATGTATAATGGAATGCGTTATGCAATAATCTCATCAGTTTACAGTATTTTAGTATAGTTTATCACCAAAAACCGATCTTATTAACGGTATCTAATTCATGAAATTAATTAAATTTCTTTTGTTAATAGATACCAATAATAATATATTGTTATATATTACGTTTTTACAGTTGTCAGTCTTTAATTTTACTACGATTTCTTACTTGCGAAAACCATCTAAATGAATATCTTATACGGAAACAGGAAATGTAAAAATAAGATATGAAAGTTTTAATATTTATATTACTTCAATAATAACGAATCTATGAAAACTCTTTGCCATATTTTCTTTTTTTTTATATATTTCTACATACATTTATTCTTTATTCTCTTTTATAATTCTATAAAATTAGATTGCTTCAGATCGGTTTACAATGTTTGGCAATTTTTACGGTTGGGATCTATTTCAGCTGGTTCAATTTTGTAGTACAACTTCTATAAACTTTGGAAAGAGTTAGCTCGTGATCATATAAACTCAAAATTTTGTAATGCGGGCGCAGAACTTTGTTGAATATTTTTATAATTAGAATTTTTCTGAAATATTTCTGTTTTTAATTTGTAAAAATTTTACGAATAGAATCAAATAAATAATTATAATGTCCCAATCCCACCATAGCATTTTCCCTTATTTTTGATAAATTAAAAAAATTGTAAAATTAAAGTACATAATAAGTATTTGGTTTAATATTTTTATCTTTTTTTGTTTAATTATTTTTTTTTGCACTTTTTTTTATTACTTAATGTTGTGACATTCTTAATATAAAAAAAAATAGTGTGCCAATCCATTGACAGCTTTTTATTTAATAATATTGAGTATAATGAGTTAGAAAATAGTTTTTTTTTTTTATCTTAACCCAATTTCCTTAAATTCTTTTAATTTCGAATAAATTTATATTTATTTTTGTAATCTAATTAATTTAATGATCTTAAAACTTATCTGAAATTTTCTGAAAAGCATCGCATCTAGCAATTAGTATTATTTACCAGCAAATATTTTCTTCTCGACCGTAGTTAACGTATTTATTTAGTATGTATTAAATTTACATAATATTCATTACTGTAAATTCTAAATTCCATACAAATCGTTTATTCTTATAAATAACCAAAATATTTTCTATAAACCGACTTTCTGTTTACTTTGGTATTTTTGCAAATAAACGAATATATATTATGCACAAGTAACTACATGCTTGCGAGAGCTTTATATTATATGAATGATATAGAATATTATTATATTTAATAAAGCAATTATAAAATAATCCAGCGATGGTAGAGGTTTTACTTTTAGAAATGAAATTAAATTTCATTTCGACGTTGTATCAATATTTCTCTTAAATAATATTTAATATAAATTTTCGTATTCAAGAAAAACTGACTGTTTTGTTGAATAATATACGATATTCGTTCAGTTTATGAAATATATAGCTATTATTTGATTATTATAAATAATACACAATTTCTACATTTTGATTGAGGTATAATTTCAATTCATTTATATTCTGTGTGTTAATATATATTACAAAAGATACGAAATATTATAATATTATAATATGAGATTATAGAATTAATATAATTAAGCGACATATTAGACACCACCACCGTTTCTATTAACAAAAAGCTGTCATAATCATATTTCAGCTGTTAAATATATCATTATGTTATTATTAATATAATAAATAACAGTATGATATTTATTTATGTATCAACATTTTTGTGATGGAAAGTTACAACATTTTTTTTAATATTTATTACATTTAGAATAATATCGTCATACAAATTTTTAATATACATAAGAAAATTCGGTAAATGTCGGTAAAGACAATAGAGACATATTTCAATATTTTTACGAAAATTATTTTGTAGAGGGATTCGTGCTGATGCATTTTGCGCTTGATTCCTGTGGCTTGTTTTTGAGCATAATGATTGTAATTTTTCGAGACGCGTGTATAATATATTGATCTGTCTTAAAAAGTTCCCCACTCTTAGATCGACCAACAATTAAATTTTTAATAAAACCATTCTTCACATAGAAGTTTTTAATCATTCATTTTCATTTAAAAATTTCACAAATTTCACAAACTTCACAAAAA
>JAABKK020057548.1:0-10616 GCA_011634745.2 Catotricha subobsoleta
GAAAATAACTTAAATTAATGAAATCGAAAAATATCTAACCAAATGCTGGTTAATATTTTTGAATTTGTTAGCTGGGATATAGCCTCTGTATTATGTACGCATTGTACATCATATAACATTTCAACAAATTTCTTGTATTAAATGAAAATTTTCTTTGATCGTTTTATTGGAATAATTTTCTCCATTTTTTTTTTTATTTCGTCGAAGAGGAAAAATAGAAAAACCTTTAATGCTTTTGAAGGGATGAAGAGATGTTGTGTTCGTGTGTACATGTTCAATGTTCATATTAAATTATTATTATTATTATATTATAGATAAAGCCAGAGACATATATATTTATTTAAAGGTGTATTAAATATTTTAAATTGGTAGAATGTAGATGTTCTAGCGTAGGTTGAAAGCTTGATAAATAAAAAGAAAAAATCAAATACACCTCTACATACGGATTTTTTAAATTTTTTATTAAATAAATATCATATAAGGAAATATAATACAAGAATAATTCAAATTTCAAATCTCTTTAAGATATTTACTCTCGTCATTTTTGCAACACATCAAAAATGATATGAACATTTATTAAACTTAGCTGTTGAGTTTTATATATTTATTTATTAATTTAAATTCATGTAAAGAAAAAAAGAAAAAAAACGAAAACTTTTAATACATTTATCCAATATATAAGATTATTTTGTTATTTCAAATACACAGAGCAGTAAAATGTTATGTGTATGTTTTATTGATTTTTCTTTTCTGTTCCGTACATGGTAATGAACGGATCAGTGACTAAAAAAAAAAAACAGGTAGATCAAAAAGCTATTTTGGGTAGTTTCAAATCAAAATCTCGGCAGTGACTTTCTTTTTCTTCTTATTTCTTTGTTACAACTACTAATAAGTATTTTTGCATAAGTATATATAAAAAGTTCTTCATTAACATTAGGGAGTTTTTTTTTCGTCACATGAGAGCTTTTGAAACTCTACGAGTATATAATTTTTTTTGGTTATGGATCAATGTGATTTAAAATATATTTTGATTTATATTTATTTTTAACTACTCTATAAATTTTTTGAATAAAGGTTGAAAATGTATTCCGTCATTAAAATGGGAATTTTTGGAACAGATTATGTTCAGGGAGAACATAAATGATGTAAATGGAAATGCTGGAAATAGATTTCGGGTGAAATTAAATTAGTTTAGTATATAATTACACGTCCTGGAGAAAATTTTATTTTAAATCGGCAACACGATATAACCACGGAATATTTTTCAAGTGAAATTGTAAAATATGCCATGAACATGATTATGTCGTGCTTTTGCCGATTTTCTGTTCTGCCACTTTTTCATACAAAAAAATGCCCGCTTTGAATAACATAAATAATTGAACGACATCAATTTAAGAAAAGGCTTCCATGCAATAATTAAAAAACAAAAATAAAACATTTTTTGCTAATTTCTTATTTATTAAGAAATTATTTAAATATCGTATCGTATCGCATATCTGTATTATTCTTAACTTCGTTTTTACTTTTATTTGAACCGTATTTGTACAAATTTCATTAAATATAGTTAAAATGCATCATAAATTACCGCTGACAATTATTAAGAATTGTTGTTTTCTTTTCTTCAAGAAAGAAATTCAATTAAATACGCTTAAAACCGATTGAAAAATATTCAAAACTTTTAAAATAGATTAAAAAAAATAGAAATAATTGAATGAATATAAAGAGGACACATTTCAGCAGCAAGTTTTACGAAATTTTAGAAAAAATTGTCTGAAATATTGTATGCTTCACGCTACCGACATTCGTGAGTATTTTTTTTTGTCTAATAATCGTAAAAACTCTCGCAATTTCAGCTGCTACCAAGTACTGTGTAGTATGCACAATTAACTAGCTATACTGACATAAATTCAACACATTTAAAAAACAAATGATCATTAATCTTTCCTTTAAACATTTTATAATTCTGTTTCAATAAGTATGAATTGTATCATATTATATTTAATTCATTTCATTTTTTTTTGTCTTTTGTACTTTTTAAAGAGAATGTCATTTACTGATTAACCCTAATCCTGTATTCTGGTTACTAATCTTGCATTTTTGGGTGAATTTATTCCTAGTGTTTTTTTTTTCTCAAATGAAGCCTCGTTGAGAACTTTTAGTGGAATTTTTTTTTGAGCTGGAGTGCTAATTTCTTATACATACCTACATATATCATACGGGGCCTCAGGAAACAAAATCGTCTATGACTAACTTCTACTTTTATTCAACGAATAAACTTATTTCTTATACCCCTACCCACATAATATTTTTTTTTTTTCATTACTTTTCAGTATAAATATTTATTTAAAATAAAAGAAAATATTGAGATACACTGAAGGGAATTTCGTTGGAAATAAAACTTTTGTAGAGGTAATTAGGGGGGTGCGGTTGCATAATGTTAAAATAAACGCCTGCAGAAATAAGTAGGGGTTGGTCATGGATAAATTTTCACTTACAGGTTTCGTTTTAAAAGAAAAATAAAAACATATTATGGGTCACTTCGACCCAAGAATACAAGATTCGTAACAAATTTTGAGCGCACAGGTTAAGGGTTAAAAAAGTGCAAACTTTATCATTTCTATTGAGAAATATTGTAAATAATATTCATATTTAATCTCCTTTTTATAAATTATTGTTCAGTAACTCTCACGAAGAAAAAAAAAACCTAAAAAAAAGCTTAACAAAAACCGAATTTTATTAATAATGAATTGAAATTTAAATAAAAAATGTATCCTCCGAGATATAATTTAATTAATAGTCCACTCTTTTTTCCGTAAATTATTTATAAATAGAAATAATAAAAATTGAAATTTTGTTTTTTGCTGAAAATAATAATGTCCAAAAATGTAAACCAACAAACAAAACAAGCCTAACAGCCATACAGAATACAGTGTTTTGATGCCAAATAAAAATAGACGTATTGTTATTTATATTATACATTCATATACATAATACATAATACATATATAAACAATAAATTGTTTTGCTGTAAGAGAAAAACGCGACATTTTCATAAAATATTGAAAAAGAAAAATCGTTCTCTTATAACTTTTTTTTTTGTTGCTTTTTTTGTTTGACATTATATTGTACGGTTTATACTTATATATCTTTTATTCGTGTTTTTTTTTTCTTCTTTTTTCTCGCTAAGCGTTACGTAATAATGTGGGTGTGAATATTATTGATGTTGAAGAACACAAATATTTATGATATTTAAAGTGAAATAAGTGAAATTTTCAAATGCATTTTATTTCGGTTTTTCTTCTTTGTTTCCTTTTAAATATTTGATCTGCAAGTCGCATTGTGTTCAAGCATTTTAAACAATAGATATTGAATGACTACTATAAACATTAATATGTATATGAAATGTTTTACTTAATTGTTTATCTATGAAAATGTATGAAATATTGTTATTTAAGGATTTCATTTCATTAAAACACTTTTTAATATATACTTACTTGATTGCATAGCACATTTGCTAAGAAGTAATTTATAATTATGAACGAATGGAATTATTTAGCAAGTAAGACAATTTATTCGCATTCACTATTCATATGCTTAATTACAATATAATTCTCAATTAAAATGAAAACGTAAACAAACTTTATAAATAAATAGAATAATGTTCGAGAAAGTAATAATTTATCGCAAACAATTACAATCTATATATTCTAACATTTTGAATGATGGCCATAAATGATTTGGAAATATACTTGAAAAATATATTCGTCATAATATAAGAAATGCAAATGATTCATAAATATTTCATGTGAATTCGCTAATAAATATAGTGGAAAAACATTAATGCATAACGATAAAAGATTTTTTTTTTTTTTTTTATATGAAAACTTAGGCGAATTTAATTTTAAAACATTTTATGCGCAATCTTTGCTGAAAGCAATAAAAAAAAAAAAATAATAATAATAAAGTAAAACATTCTTTCATTAATTTCAATAACAGAAAATAATAAAAATACAGAAGAAAAAAAAAATTGTTTATAAAAGAAGACGGAATAAAAAAAAAAAAAAAAACTCATAAATACAAATTCCAAGCATTCACAATCTTGTAAATCGAAATACTTACAACGTATATACTTACTTACTTATTATTTGTATAAACTTTTATTTATTTATTTATTTTATTCTGGTGCCGAACGCCGCACGCCGTATAGAAATCAGCAGTTTTCCGATATTAAATATTTCAAATTATAATGCATGAAAGCATTAAATTGAAAGCATAACATTATATTCAATGTGCAAACATTTGAGTCAGTATTCAGTATACGGTTGTATGAATTTCAGAATAATTTCGTAAGAAAATTGAAAACAAAAATTTTCTGTCTGAAATAGTTAAGGGGCTTATTCTTTTACCTTTTGTTATCAGAAATGTAGACATTTTGTTTTGTATTTTGTATTTTTTTTTTTTTTATTTTATTGAAATCTGGCAATGGTTAATATTCATTACCATTGAAATAATATTTATTCAGTCACTCTACAAATTGATTACAGCTGAATAAATTTATTTAATCTTGATTTCGTTTTTCTTTAACGAAATTTAACTTTCATTCAATGCAAAAAAAAAAAAAAAAAACTAATGTAAATGTTTGTTTAATTTGAGAAATGTTTTGGTTAATGTTTGGTTAATGTTTGGTTGGTTTAATAAAATTATCGAAATATAATTTTTATGGTTAATATAATTCTAATTAGCGTCTGTGTGTTTGATGTTAATTTTTTTATTTGTCGCTGAGAACTCAACAAAGAAATTTCGAAATAAATCATTTAATCAAAAGATTTTTATTCAAATTCAAATACTATGAAATTCAATGTTAAAAATTTATAAAAAAAAAAAAAAAAATAAGGTATAAAATTAGTAATTCAATAACGAAACACCACTTCGCATTTGCCGGTGCGAGCTAACTTCCCATGAATTATAATTTATATTTATGCCTAAACTCACTCGTAACAATTAACTAAAAACAAGAAAACCGACTGGAATGTAAATTTCAAGAAAATAAACACTGTTTACAAAAAAAAAATAAAAAAAAAATTGTGATAATTACCGAAATGTTCAGACACGAAAATTTCCGTTACCACCAGAATAACAAATACTTACTTATTTGTAATTAAAATATAAAAAAATAAATATATTCAAGTCGACTTCTAAAAGTAAAATAATGAATACAATTTTCTATAGAAAATGTTATGGGGACCAAAAAAAGAAAAAAAAAACATCAATATACCCACAAAATTCTATTATATATTTTTATTGATGTGATGCGATGATAAATAATTTCATTTCATTTTCAAACATAAAAATAAAAAAAAAAAATAAAAAAAACAGAAATTCAAATAACATAAAATAATATTGGATTGGATTTTGGGTGTTTCGTTTTATTTTTTACATTTTTTTTTTAATTTTATTTATGTATTAAGCTATTAATGAAAATTGACTAGACAAGTACAACGAAAGTCTATTAATGAAATGGTCTTAACGATATTATAATCACATATCGTTATGTTTTAACTTTTAATTACGTGCAATTTTCTCATTTTCAAATTCAATGGATATATTTTGTATGACGCACTAACCAACAAAGAAAATAGATTTCATCAGCAAAACATTCTGCTGACCTTATTTGGCCATAGTGATAATTTTATAGATATATTTCTAATTTCAGAAATACACAAGCAATAATTTAATTGCTGGTTTAACCGCTTAAACTGGCATATGATGTGAATTTCTATGGCATCAAATCGATTAGTTGCTGAGCTTTGGTAATTTTTTTTTTTTTTTTTTAATATACATAATACGACGTATATATACGACGAATACCTTTACTTTATCGTGTGTAAGTACGTAAATTTATTGTATTTTCATTTTATTGAATATCTATTTACAGAAATGGTAGCCACGATGTAAATTATAGCAAATTATTTTATACTTTGTATGGCATAGAAATATTGTGATTGACTATTTAGAATATCAATCTGATATTTTTATGAAATTGTTGACAAATTTCTATGCGTAGATTATTTCCTCAGTACAAAGATTGAATGATTATATATTCTATTGAACCGTATACTTGTTGCCTTACCATATTATGTAGCACTTATTAGCTAAGTAAATGGACACTATAATTTTCTAGTACTTTCATTACCGCAATAAAACTTTTTCTTTAACCTTAACTTCTGTACTTAAATTAAATTAAGAGTGCTTCCTATAATATTGTCAGCAATTATTTTCTATATGCAATTATTCAACATAATATGATTATACATAGATAGAAAGAGAGAGATAGAGAAGCTTGGTAGGCATCATGATATGTATATTGTATAATTGTATATACATCACTTTGTGGTTTGTCGTGGAAATCATTGGTTTTATTTAGTTAGTAGAAATGTGTATGATGTTAATGATAATATAGCGATGTTCATGCTTATATGTCTATTAATGTTGTGTTATATATATTAACTATGGGTTCTTTTTACCATTAGGGAAAATATAGAAAGAGCATATTGAATGTAAATATAGGAAAACTGATATATACCGACAAGTCTATATTAGAAAATTACTTTGATTTATGGTTTATTTTTACATACATTTTTAATTAAGCTCACAGCTCACATATATTTTTTTTTGCAAAACGTGAGTGACTCGCAATTGACATTCGGGTTAATGTGCAGGTAAGAGGTGGTCAAGCATGATAATGATAATGGACGTATATAATTAGCCAATAGAATGAGATTTACATTTATAAACGTTAGGATTTTCTTTTTAAAATGATTTGTACTGGTTCTATGGCTACAATTATACAAAAACAAAAAAAATAATCGTACATTAGCTACGGTGCGTGGTCGTATTTAAGTGTATGCGTAGGCATTAAAAGTGGCCACCTGGACCGTCTAAAACTGGTTATATTAACAGGTGGTCTTACACCTAAAACTTACTATTTCGGAGCCGATTTATAGTGGTCACTTTAAACAGGTTGGTCACCTGAACAGGTAGTAGTTTTAACAGGGAGTGTTAAAGTACTATAATTATGTCGAACATTTATATTGTGTTACATCCACCTTTTGAGTTCTTCGTACAAGCTTTTGTAGGATCGAAGAACTCAAGAGGTGATGTATTGCAATTTAAATCATTTTTGTTTTGGGGTGTTGACATAACAAATTATTCATCAAACTCAATTTAGAATGAATCCTGATTTTAAATACAGCAATTTAACGCCCAAATGCCTACTTAATTTAATTTTAAAGAACAATTTATTTCTTCTTACGTTAAGATACAACGTAAGATATTCTTTTTCATAAAAAAAAAAAATAATTAAATGATTTTTATTGTAAAACAAACAACCAATTTATTCTTACAACACAAAAAAATCTCCAAAAAAAAACCTTTTTAAAACATAAAATATTTAAAGGAAAAAATTATCTCCCCATTCTCTATTTGAACCCCTTGATGTATTAATGTGAAATCATAAAAACTTGGCGCACAATCAAAAATGGACCAAACGTAACCCATCGGCATCATCAGAAAACAACAGTAAATTAGAATAATTAGGCTAAAATAATTGTGACGCCGTTATAATTAAATCTTTTGGTCGAAAACATCTAAGTCAGACTGATTGTTGAAAATTCTATTTCAACAACATTTGCAATAGAAAATAATATAAAATATCATCAATTTAGATAAAATGCTTATAAATATCCCTATAAATGATACAAGAATCATCGGTATAAAATTATATTATAAGCAAAAGATATAATACTTACCTTTTACTGTAAAATGATGTTGAACATAAAAATATCATAGCGTAACAAAGCAATAAGCAAAAAGTTTTTCGATTATATTTCATCATCAACCCTTTTATTCTTCATTTCTAATTTTCCTTTGGGTTTCACGTGGCTCTACTAAATAAGTAGAGGGAAGAAGAAGAATAAAAAAACATAGGTAGCTATATATATATATATCAATCTACCTATAAACCCACCTTTCTACGTAATCGTGAAAATGTATATCTATCTACTCATATCAATACTATATTAACCGCGTAGTTGAATATATGGATATATATATATATTTCTGTATTCTAATATAACCGAAGAGGGTTTTTCAATCTATTTATGCATATCGTACACAAAACAAAAATACGTATAAAACATCAGAGAAAAAGATATCATTTTCTCGTAGGTTGATGTTTGAATATATAAGAAAATGAATGAATGGATATACTATTATAGTTGAATATATATTATGGAAATGTCTTATGACGTAAAAGCGTCGCAATTGAATTTGAAACTTAATTTGTATCGATCAATTTATTATTATTATTATTTTTATTAGATATTTCATATATTCTGTTTACAGAGTCGAATTAGTATACCGACATTTATTCCAAAAATAAAATCTTTTTGAATCGATGGATCATCCGCCTCCTAATCCGACACTGTCTATGAACTTTCAATCATACTGTCTAATGAACGTTTAACATATATTTCTCCTATATATATATATATATCTATACAACTGTACTTCACACATAGAAAAATCTAAATGAAGAGCAAAATAAAAAAAAAAAAATGTTGTATTGGTTTGGTAAGGCATTATATATTAAATACAAAATCCCATTGAAGAAATATCCGGCTTGTAATAAATAAATTCAATTTTTTAAATTTATTTTTCTGAATGGATATTTTTACTTATATATATAAATATATTGATATGAAATCCAGCCTTGAGCCTATCATCTTGAGTATGATAAAGAAATGATATTAATATTGCTGTCTGTCATGAGTAATTCAAGATACACACGATGTATATACTGATATATTATTACAAATAAATCTATCACAACTTGGTTTGCTTTACATGCATAATACACTTTTCTGTCTTTTTTTTTTTTTACAATTTACATAATAATATAATAGCCGCAACAGAATAGAATATTTAGATTTTTTTTTTTTTTCATTTTCCTTTTTTTGGGCTAAAAAGCTTGCTGCATGTCGGAGAATTAATATACTTTTACCAATATTTTGAATTTTCATTTTTATTATATTAAACATTTTTTTTTTTTTATGTAAACGGTATTGGGTATACAATATACAGTATTATATAATAACTTAACAAAGTTCCAAAGCAAAAAAAAAAAAGAAGAGAAACCGATGAAATATTTTTTTTAGTCTTTTTTCAAAGGTATCGATCGAATCACTCTTTTTTTTTTCTTCTTTTTTTTTTTTGTACGCTTTTACAATTTTCACACCTTTTACTTAAGTACACATAGCTTTTATACACATATATTGTAGGTACACAATTACAAACCAACACTTACAAAAAAAAAAAAATAATAAATAAATAAATAATAATAACAATATAAAGCAATGTTAAGTAAATTTTGTGTAAATTTATCATGAATTATACGAATTATTTGTTCTTCTTTATACATTGTAAAAATGACTAGTAAATTGATGGCAATTTATTTTCTTGCCAATATTACGCAAGTTCAATGATGTATAAAAATGTAAGTTAATGTACCTAAGCAATGAAAGGTTTTTGGTTTTCTTTAACATTATATAATGGTCTTTGTCTTTCCAAAGTGAAGAAAATTTTCTCTGGATGCGATGTCTATGTGAATATGAATTGTAAATTATTGTACTGTCGTATTATTATTATTATTTTTTTTCGGTATATCAGACTAGTAGGCGAATATGGTGTGCGAGGTTTTTTTTTTTTATCTTTTATAATATTTTCGTATCGTAAATTTTATCCAATATGAAAACTTATACATATTTGGACTTGTTGTACTTAATCTTTATGATTTTATTTATTCATAATAAATATTATCAAGGGTGGATATTTTTATGACATTTCTCTTTTCTTTTTTTTTTATTATTATTATTATTATTATAGTGGGGCTTCACTTTTACTAAACACAAAATCTATTTACTTAATATTTAACCAGATAATGTTTTGGTAGATGATTATATGTGTCCTTTATGTAATCAGAATAGAAATTTCAAAAATGAAAGAATAAACAAAAAAGCAATTGCTTCAATCAATATGCAAATAAAAATATTCTTTTTTTTTTTTATTATTATTACATTTTCATATGAAAAATGTATTTATTCTATTTATAAAACATATAATCAAACATAAAATGCCAATGGGACCTGTGCCCATTGATTCACATTACAACAACAGGTTGAAATCATAAAACAAAAACCAAAAAAAAAAAAAAAGAAAGTAAATGTGATTTACATAAAGAGTAATCCATAATAATAATAACTGTAAAAATTCAGTTATAGGGTGCTGTAAGTTATGCAATATTTAATATGAAATGTATGATGTATAATAAATATGAATACAGTGCTTGTTTTCTTATTTTATTTATTGCGTGTGTTACCAATTTGGACGTGTAATATTTGATTTGCTTTGAATGATAAATTACCTATGTGTATTTGAGTTTATCTAAAGAGATATATATATTATATATATATATATATATAATAGGGTGGTTCGTTTCCCAAAAGGTTAAAATTTTCTAGCTTCAAAAGCATTTTTAGATGTGACTGGACCTAAAACGA
>JAABKK020057551.1:0-10608 GCA_011634745.2 Catotricha subobsoleta
TTTTGTATGATAAAACCTAGTTTAACTATGATTGAAAAAATGACCTAAAATTAAACTTAGTTTAAACTCAAGCTAAATTGAGTTTAACTTTAAACCGAGTTTAAACTACGATTGATAAAATGGCCCTTAGAAGCACAGCTCTGTAATTTAAAATATTAATAAAGCTATTGTAGATATAAATAAGTGGATAACTGAGCATGGAATGAGTTTAAATTCCGTTAAAACTCAAGCCATTATTATTGGCTCAAAATCCAATATTGATAAAATAAATTTTAATTTATTAATAGTAAAAGGGGTAATAGATTCAATATATTTAATTACTGTGATTGATTATACCATGGGTATGGTTTATTTGAAACTAGCGCTGATGCAAATCATAATTCATGTGTTCGATTCATTTTGAATCTGGATTTACATAGTCATATTTCTGGACATAGAAATAGACTGGGTTATCTGACACTACGTTTAATAGAAGGATATTTATTACTTACCTATTTCATACTGCGGTTTTTATTTTCCAGTTTTTAAATAATAAAAAATCAGAATAATTATCTGATTTATTATTTATTAATCTTAATAATAATAATAACACACGTGGAAGCTCGCGGGGAAGACTTATAGTTAATAGAGTTTCAACCGAACGAAATAAAAATTCAATTTCATTATGGAATGATAGCCCGGAAGATATTGTTGCCATTTGTGAATACATTTACAAATAAATTTAAAATATATTTATTAAATTATGAAAGACAAGAAAGAGATTAGGTTACTAATGTTTTTATACCTCTTAAATATATATTTATACGTAAAAAAAATTAAATATTTAATTGTTTATATAAGTTAGCTTCTATATCTATTCTATCCATATACTGGTACCTCGTGATTCCCAGAAAAATGTATGTGCAAGTCCTACCACGGAGGCTATCACAATTGTATAGGGCAGTCGTGCCAGCATTCAGTAGGTGGGAGCTCGTATGCTGAACAGAATAACAATAAAATAAAAAAAAATAAAAATATATCATTTATAGATAAAAATTCTCAAGAAATATATGTCAACATCAGGTTAGGCAAAAGTATTTGAGGACAAATTATTAATTCAATACATATTGAAATAGATATAAAAAAAAACAAAAGGAATTGAAGAATCTTCATTTATGTAGCGAACATTATTTGATAAGAATTATTTGTTATTATTATTGTTATGGAACTGTACGAGTAACTAATCTATGTAGCTATGCCGACTTTTCTTTACTTATATGTCTTTCTAACTTGTTCGATAGTTAAATGCTGTCTAATGCTTTCTAAAGGGTTTTAAAAATATTCAAATTAGAAATATATAGCTAATTATTATCAGTTTTATGTTTTCTGTTTCTGAACAAAAGCTATGCAATAAATAAAATTTAATATTTTTTTTAAATTTAAAATTGTCTTATTCATTTACTTAAAAATATATTTCAAATTTCAAACAAAAATAATAATAATAAATAGTATTTTTTGCTGTTTAATAAATTTATATTATTGCTGCTTACTTATTTCAGTTACCAAATGATAGAATTTGATACAAATGAAATTGTCATCCAAAGGAAAAGTGATTAAATGTATTTCGATGAATGTTTCAATATTTATTTTGTATGGATTACATGAACTGATTAATGTTGAAAGTAAATCTGCTACATTTAGTTTTTAGATTACCTCTCCCCATTCCATCATTAATATTAATTGGGCTTCGGCGGCTTCAAATAGTATCATTTTCAAGTTCCAAAAAACGATTTGCATACAGCAAAAAAATGGTCATCGCAGTTTTTTTCGGAATTTTTTCTGTAGAAAGTATATTAAAAATATTAATCATTTCAAACTTAATTTGATATTTAAAATGTTCATTAATAAATGATAAAAATATGAGTTGATTTATTCTGAGGATTAAAGATTAAGTTCGAATTAAAATATGATATCCAAATAATTTGTTACTAAATATTTTTAACTTATGATTTTCTTTTCATGCAAATAACAAAGCAGGAATAAAAATCTGTATGATTAACTTAATTGTTTAAAGACTTTAGAAAACTATTGAGTGCTAGAATATTACAGTTTCATACTTTTGATCTTTTTACTTTTGTTTTCTGAAATATTTTCCTACAAAATAAGAAAAAATGCCTTCAGCATTCAGCAAGCCAAATAATTAGAAAGGGGTCTCTTCTATTTGGAAAAGTATTGTTACTGCCGTTACTATGGTTATGGTTACAGTTAAGTCGCAACTAAAGAATTGTTTATCACATAAAAAACTATGAAAAATATATTCTTATTTTAAGCTTAACTATGGACATCAAATTGAGAAACCAAATTTTTCAAAAATAACAGAAAAGTGAAAGCAAGAACTATTTTGAACCAAGGTTAAATACTTTAAGTATACCAATATATATTATTTATCATTAAGTCATCTTAAATAATGAAGGCATGTTTTTGTTGTATAAATATAGCAGTAAGTAAGTATAATGTTGTCACCAAGGAAATTAAAAAAAGATAAATTTGGTTAAATATCAACCGGACCAGATATTTTTTAATAATCTACATTTTCAATGCAACAATATCAAAACCATTTTATACCGTTTAAGTTTATCAGATTTGATAAGTTACATTACGATACATTTAGATAAGATTATTTTCTGTACATACATAACGTTTACTGATCATTAGATCAGATCTTTTACCAGTTTCATATTTCGATTTGCAACAAAAAGTCATTACAGGTACGAAATAAACTAGATTGTCTTCTTCTAAATCGAGCTCCATTTATCGTTATTTTTAGTAATTTGTAACAGATATGACTTTTCGTTGCTTAAATATCTTCTAAAGTTCAATGATGCAAGAAATGTAAGGTAACGCTGAAAGTATTCGCAACTCTGAATATATTTCACTATTTATTCATCACATACAATGCCGGGTTGTCTACCTCATTCTTCTTATTGGATGTAAATATGAACGAACTTGTGGGGAAGAGATAGAACCTTGAAGAACTCGTCCATCCTAAATTATTGAAAATTGTATATATTTTTATACTCAATTCGATTTATTGATGATACACCTTTCTATAAATACATATTTGCTAAAATGTCGATTACAGTAATATTTTCTGGGTTATAAATATCAAAAATATATCTTTATTTTTATAAGAGATTATTTTACATAAAAAAAAAATAATAATTCTTGATATTAATAAATATGTTTGTGAATTAAACAAGAATGAAAATAAAAGTAATCACAAATAAACAATTTTAATAATGTTACTTCTTATTATATGATAGTTGTACAAATATATATGTGATATACCAATCTTTAAGTGCATACATATTATAAAACAAAATGATTGTCAGACAGGTATTTTATGAATGTATTGTATTATTATCTCGTCTTTTATTCAACAATATTTAAAAAAATTGTGACCCGGCAGAAATAAAATAAAGTATTAAGTAATTGGTTCACATGAACTTTTCATGTATGTAAAATTTTGTGTATTCAATACAATAATATGCGATGAGATTTATGTATACAGGGTACATTTAAAATTCCCTAGAATTTTTTTCTTAATTATCATAGATAGCTAGAAAACTGTAGATAATGATGAATCGCATTTTACAACAACTATAGATGGCATCGCTTTCTATGTAGTTAAATGGAGGTATTTACTTAAAATTTGTTCCAAAGCGCTGTAGTTCCTGTGTGCGAAACGGGGGAATAAATTTTCCACCATATGTGAGAAAATATCGTTTGGAAGAATATTGATTTGTTCTCGAGTTCTATTTCATTTGGGCAGCCCACACTACGGTGTCGACGCTAAGCGGTCATTTCTGAACTATGTTATAGATATGACAAATGTATGAAGAAGAAAAAAGTTTATCCATAGAAAAATAATTTATTATTAGTTACAATCAATATTTTTGTGTATAAATCATCTTAATATTAATTTATCTAATTATCGTTCTCTACAACTTTCCGATAGACGTCAGAAATCCATCTGTGAATCTGTGATATATGAGTCATAAAATATCTTGAGACATATGGTATTTAAAAAAAAGACGAGAGTTTTAACTGTTACACCCTGTATATTTTTAAACATGATATAAGACGAAGCAAAATAAAGAAAAAAAAAGTGATTTGCGAGTACCAGATGCTGTCTGGATATATGAAGCAACTAGGTAAGGTATTAAATATGGCTCTATATAGATTTTAACAACAGCGGTACGTACCTTCATTACTTTTAATAAATAAAATTAAGAAGAAAATAGTGCAAGTAACGTGTAAGTATAGCATTTAAAACGATTTTTTTTGTTTATTTTGTTTCTGTGTTTTGTTTTTGATTTTTGTAAACAAGACTGCCTCATTAAAAAATGCATATGCAGAAATGAGCATATGCAATCAGATAATTTTCAATGGCAAATGTTTAGTATAAATACAAAAATTGGTCAGTTGATCAGCATCAGTTTCGATCACTCCATCAAGTGAACAACATTTAAATATAGTTTTCTTTCTCTAAGCACAAAAAAATCATCTTAAATAAAAATGGCTTTTAAACTTATTGTTCTATGTGCTTCAATGGCATTTGCTAATGCTGGAATAATTAATGCACCTGGACACTTAGCGTACGCAGGACAGCTACATACAGCAGTTCCAATTGCAACATATTCGTCAGCACCATCTGTTAGTTCAGTGTACAGTTCAATTGGCGCACCATCAGTTTTGTCAGAACGAACATTAGTTCAAGCTGCACCAGCATTAAAAACCACATACACTCTTCCAGCCGCTGTGACAAATATTCATACTGTTTCAGCACCAGTTGCCAAATTGGCTTACTCGTCAGCCCCAGCTGTTAGTTCAGTATACAGTTCAATTGGACATCCCGCAGGACTTTCATATGCTCCCGTTCAACAAGTCGGTGTTCTTACAGCTAGCCCAGCCATAACTGCTTATAGCAGCCCTGCTATCGGATCAACTCATCAAAGTACAATTCGTTCATTCGACGGCACTGTTTCTCACTACTCAAAGGCTGTAGATACAGCCTTCGCAAGCGTACGAAAATCAGATACACGAGTTTCAAACAATGTATATCAACCAGCCTTGGCCACTAAAACAATTGCTTATGCTGCTGCACCTGTTTTAGCTCAACATACTGTTTTAGCTGCTCATGCTGAACCACACACCATTGTCTCCCACGTATCATTCGATGGTCTTGGTGCTCACTATGCTTGGTAATTTTACTAATTATCAAATTGTGTAAACTGATGATAAATACATGCAATAGAACTACGTTTTTTGGTTACCATTTTTTTTTTGATATTCTTTTGAATGCGATTGAAATAAAATTATCTAGAAATCATTTTCTTGATATGCAACGATAAAAATCTATAATAATTTATTATTTTTATTCACAAAAATTTATATAAAAATAAAATTTAAAAAAATAAATAAATATAAAAATTTAAATCACACAATAAATGTTTTGTTTCTAATACGTCCGTCCCCACAATAATAAATAAAAATATAAACCATCTAAGAATATTAAACAAATTATAACGTTAAATATTGAAGAAATAAAACTATCCGCTGCACCGAAAAGAAGTTGTTTTTTGATTATTTATATCGCGGAGAATAAGTTGAAGAGTACTTATACTTATATATTATTGGTTTTTGGTCGTTTCATAACTTTTGGCTAAATTGTTTTTTAGATTTAATTTCCTTCACCTTCAGTCATAACTTGTTTGTTACCCCATGAATATGATAATCACAAGCTAAATAATAATTTTAGCCACGTCTGAAGGTGGCTAAATAAAATTCAGCTTCAATTTAGCAAGAAATTTATCCAATAATTACGAATTGAGAAACGGCCTTTTATCAAGTTTTCACGTTTAATTTAAAAAAATAAGTAGTTTTATTAACACTGGATTTATTATAGGATAGTAAATTAATTTAGTGCGGGTTTTTACTTCAAATTTTAATGGCAAAAGATGATAAAATAAATTGACCAAATTTAACCTAAAAATCGCCATAAAATTCGAAAAATGCACTTTTTTTCAGTCATTTTAGTGCTAGATATTAAGAATACCATTCATTTAAGTATTTCAATTAAAAACTCATAGCTTTAATAACTTTAATAAGACCTTGCTATATATTAATGGATTAATGCATCACCATGTAAATATGGGTCATCTTCAACTACGTTCCGATTTTGGACTTGGCCATTTCTGAATCAATTGAGCTCAAATTTTGGCAATTTTAGTTTTAAGGGTATTAAATATTTTAAATAAAAAAAGTTTTTTTTCTGGTCGCCCTAATATACATATATATTTAATAGTCCGTAGCCAAATACCAAAAAAAAACCATTCCGTAGGATTTTGATGAACATTTTATGAAATTTTGGCCACAAATAAAAAAAAATAAAATATATTTACCCCATGGTACTACCCTCTAAGCCCCACCCCCTCCCAAATTGATATAACTTCTGAACGGAATAAGATAAAGACTTGGTTGTACTTTGTACCGTTTTTGGAAATATATTAAAATTTTAAGAATGTTATGTCTTACAATTTTTTTCGAAATTCGGTCTCCATATTACTCGAATATTCTTTTCAATATTTTAATAAACTGGTCTTACAAACGTTAATCCAAATAGAAGATATGTTCAAAAAAATTCACAAATCAATAATTTCTCTAATAACTTTTTACACTAGAAATTTTATATAGATTCAAAAAAACGTATGAGAGTGAGCAGAATAAAACATACGAAAACTTAATGTGTAAAGAGTTTATTTTTTGAATCTATATATGAATTCTACTGTACTTACATATAGGACACACGCTAGGATAATCTTACCTACGATTAATAATTTTTTTATTGAAATTATTGACTTCTAGGCGAGAATATTTGATTGTTTTTGGTCAATAACATTTCAGGATACTTTTTAGTTATTTTGAAACTAACCATTTTCAAAAATATTGTATAGTTTACCCGCAAAATCCATAATCCTAGTAAAATATCGATAATCCAAGTTCCTACCATATGATTAATGATTTCTAGGGCAAACTATACAGTATTTTTGAGCACGGTTAGTTTCAAAATAACTAAAAAGTATCCTTAAATGTTATTGACAAAAAAAAATCAAATACTCTCGCCTAGAAGTCAATAATTTCAATAAAAAAATTATTAATTGTAGGTAGGATTATCCTAGCGTGTGTCCTATATGTTATATGATGTGCTCAAAAGTTTCCACTTTGCTAGAAAACATTTTTGACATAATAAAAAAAAGCCCACTTGTAGTGCGACAAAATCCAAAGTTTGATTAAAATATGGCATTACAGAACTTTTTTGAAATTATTATTAATAATTTATGAATATTAAAAGTTGTTTTTTTTCCTCTATCAGTTACCTAAAGGTCCAATGACATAACGATAAGAATTTAAGCGCAACGGGTGTATCTGTTTAGAAATTAAGATTTTTTTTAAAGTGGACCTATAATTTATGTTTTTCCATTTGCAATTCATACCAAATTTTTTAAGCACCAGTGAATAAAAACTAATAAATTTATTTTTGTTTGTTAGATAATTTTTTTGGCTTTCAAAAATTAATTCAAAGATGATCTTATTTAGTCTACATTTACGGAAGATATAACAACTTTAGTTATTGGGAGTGCTGCTATTTCGGACAATATAATTTTATTACGTAGATAATTGAAAAATCTTTCGAACGGTACCAAAATAAGGTAATTTATTGAACTATTCCAAACGTTATGGTCATTTTTTAGTGATGATTGCATTTTCATGTTTACGCAACATTTTAGTTTTTTGCTTTTGAGCCCTTAACATCTAATTAAATTCGAACTTTTAATAAGCCCGGGCACCCTAACAAACATATATCTATATAAATAATACAAATACATATTTCTAACAATAAATTCATATAAAGGTTTAGGTCTATGAGACTGTATAATATATATATATATATATATATATACATACGAATAATACGTATATTTATTATTATTACGGCGTCTATAAAATTTTCTTCTGTGTATAAATATAATATATTTCAAGAAAACTAGCAACTCTTGAATACAGTAGAAGCTATACCGTGATGAAATTGTGTCTGTATGTATAAAGAGACGATACAAATATAATTTCAGTCCCAAAATTTAATACCTTGAATTCCTTTTTCCTATAGGGCTGTGTACTGAAAGTATAGTAGAACGATATACTCAAACCTCTGGTTCTATATGATAGAACCAAACCACATTCAGTGGTTTATTGTATAGAAGAAAATATTATTATATTTATTTGCTATCAATTGTATACCAATGTACCCAGACTTACAATAAAGCGTCTATTTTATATTTTCCGGTCAGCACAAAATTTAACACAACACACAAGTTTACGATGTTCCTCTTATTTTCTTCATCTTCATCTTCTTCTTCTTTTCATCATTATCATCATTATCATCATCATCATCACCATCATCATCATCTTAATATATAAATTTACTTACAATAGCTATGATAATATAAGTAGTTGCAGAGATGGTAGATGTAGAGGATTGGTTATAGAAGCATCTTCATAGCAATGCCCATAAATATCTTACGGTTTATTTTTGAGGTTAACTAAAGCAGGAAGAAATTTATTTGGAATACACAATATATACCTTATATTCCTCACCTTCTATATTCCATGTATTCCAATTTACCTGGGTAGTGGCTATGCTGAGGCAAGAAGTTAAAATTAAGATAAATGTCGTAACGTAAAAATATATTATAAATCTTTGTGTTAAAATTAAATTTTTTGTTGTTGTATTCGTCCGGTGGTCGTAATGGAAAATTATTGTAGAATTTAAGATAAACGCGAGAAAAGTTTCCTGATGTTTTTTTTTTCCTTAATACATATAAAATAATAATACGTAATACTTACGAGCGGTACTAGATACAAATAACAGGTTTTCATTTTTCACCAAGTTGAAAATTTATATTTAAAATTAAAAATTTATTTGGTTTTATTTTGTTTTATTAGTGTGAAGACTGTACTGTAGAGAATAAAGAAAAATGAAAAGATAATAAGATAATGGTTAATTTCTTGCTATAAAGAAAATTATGCCTCCATAGAACTTAAGTGCTAAAGAGCTATTCAATATTATACAATTGTTTCTTTTTCTCTTCTTTTATTTTTTTTTTATGTAGTTTTCAAACTATTTAGTTTACAAATGAAATAAATCAATGAATAGATTTTAATTTCATCCAAAAACTTCAAATTTTATTCCAGTCTAGTTCAATAGCATTTTTCTAATTACAAAAAAAATATATATATATAAATTAGATTCAGTAAAATCTTAAAAAAACAAAATTATATAAATTCACTGAAATCGAAAGAAGTTAATTATTTATAGAATAAGCCCATCAGAAAAAGTTATACAGAAAATGTCACTTTAATTCCATTTATAACAGGATATTTTTTTTAAGTAATAACATTCTATTCGGTTAAAACTGTATTCGTAAATTTCATTAAAAGAAAAAATTATAATCAACATAAAAACATAAAAAAAAAAAAATTAAGAAAGTTTTAATTCATATAATTATTTTATACTGCTAGGATGGTTGATGATGGAATGGTTAAGGTTTTTCTCTAACCCGACCTTTAAACTTACCTAAAAAGTAAAGCTATATCACAAATACTCATATCGTTCAAGTACACACACGCTGTACAAAAAATATATATATAATACAAACTTATTTTATTTTTTCGACTCGACTCGACTCGAGACTTGAGGATACTTTTATTTACTTATATAATTGTGTTGTTGCTCGATTGCTGTTGTTGTTGTTGTTGTTGTTGTTGTTATAATTTTTGTACCTAACTTATTGTATAAGTTAACAATATTTTATGAACAAAACTTTTGTATCACGAAAATTGAAAATTGAAAAACTTTTTTACAGCCAGCAAATAGATATATTGTGTACATTCTGTAAATGAGTATTCGTATACTACCTCATTGTTGCAGAAGGTATTTACCAACTCATACGAATGTATGAACCATGAACGGGTACCCGTAAACCTATTATATATTTTTATAGTCACATCGCTCGAATCACATATTTCAAAGTAAAATTATATACGCTTCGCCAAATTGTGTAATATTATTTTTCGGTGTATGAGATTTGTATGCGAGAGAAACTTTTATTCTAGGATTGAGATAAAGTTATAGAAAATATAATTAATTCGTAATATTTAAGAAAAGGGTCAATTGAATTATATTTAGTTTCTTTTTTCTTTGGAATATTTTTGATTACTATTCTTAAAATAAAGCAGTGGCCATAATTATCAGAAAATTAATTGTATATTATTATTTTGTTATGGAAAATGAAAATATGCAGATAAATTAGCTTATATAATGAGTTAAACAATTAAATAAAATGAAAAGAAAAATGTATATACTTACATACATATTACATTCTTTTGTTAATTAATAATATTACAATCATATACATTAGGGCGGGTCAAATTTTTTTTCACCAAAGCGTCAGGGATATTTGGATTCTACACGTAATTCTAAGAAACAATGCCCAAGAAACCATAGGT
>JAABKK020057552.1:0-10603 GCA_011634745.2 Catotricha subobsoleta
GGATATTTAACGGGTATCGGATATTCTTCGGATGTTCGGATATCGGATAATCCTCGGATATTTGTGTTTGGCATCCGAACTCAACTCATCCGCAAATGCGGTTATCCGTGGATATCCACGGATACGGATAGACTTTGCAGGGCTCTGATCTGTATATAAATGACCAATTGACCAATATGTATTAAATTTTCAATAATAACATGGCGTTCAAATGAATTTGAGAATACAAAAGCTATAATTTACTGTTCTAGGTTTCTCTAGTATTTTTTATTAACAAGCGGATTATAGTAGTGTGTAGTAGAATAATCGTTCCTTTTTTTCCGAAAATATATATCATACTACATATACGGAAGAAAATTATAAATTTAAAAACGGTTCTCGTTCATTTTATAAATATAATATAGATTATATATTAGATATAATTAATAATTATATTACCGATCGGACTGTCATTATCAGGGCCGTAACCAGCGCAAAATCACAGAGCCCTGGCTAAGTCTCAAACATTTGGTATAATATTTTATAAATACGTGGTTCAAATTGCTTATAGTCGCTAAAAAATAAGTTAAATCGATGGTTGCCAAACTAAATTTGAAATCTTAGACCTAAAAACACAGAAATACGAAATACCATATAAGATAGAAATAAAGTTACTATTCATTCAAGAAATCCGGCGCTGGTATACAAATCGTATTTTGGAAAACTTGGAAAAATGTACTATTTTTGCTTTTGCTTTTCCTTTTCCTAGAGTTGACTCTAATAATTCTAGAGCTGGCTGAGTTCTCATGAGCCTCCTATTAAGTACGGCTCTGGTCATTATTAAATACAAACGATTGGACAGATTTCGATATAATAATTATTAGTATTAGTTTTTCTTTTTTTGTTATTTTCGGAAAAGGTATTTTCAAGGAATTGTCTCAAAAATATTCCAATTTTTAATAGTAAATTGGCTTGGGCTTAAAAATACTTCCAGTTGCCACAATCTTAAAATAATATAATTAATGGTCTCCATGAATGTCTCATATTATCCGCACATATCAAAATCTAAAATCATTTATTTTTTTTCTTTGCGTATATCTCATTCTTATATAATGAAAATTATTTTTTGAAAATGATAGGCAGAAGAATATTAACACAATATTGCGAAACTTATAAACATCATGGGTGGAGTTGCAACTAGTTGAACTAGAAATAGTACATTAATGAACAGAGTAATGAAGAATAGTAAAAGAATCTTTCTTATAATAAACAATTCCATTTAAATATGTTTTTTAAATAAATTATATAATTTATAATTTGATATAATTATACATATAAATGATATATCATTATTATGTGCAATGTGTGCAATGTCAACAAATATGCAGTTGGTATATAATTGAATATGTATGTATATTGTATAATTGTATATGTTTGGTTTGTCTTAATATAGCATATTTCATATACAGGCGCTTTACATAATTATATAATTTTGAAAATAATTTTTTTTTGTAATAATTAGGCATTTTGCTGTAAAGATTCTAAATAAAGAAAATGGGCTTAACAAACATAATATAAATTTACTAGTTTTTTTTTTTTTAATTTTGAAAAAATTAATAATTTTATTATAATAATGAAATTAAATTAAATTATGTAAAAAGATGAGATGATTTTAATGCTCAATGCTTTTTTAATGTCTTTAATTAATTATATAAATTTGTTTTAAATTATTGAATAGATACGTAAGTAACAAAATACGGTCAAATGAAAACTTAAAATTTATTAAACTACGAGATCACAAAAACCATTTCGGTTACCTAAAATTAAGTTTTTTTAATTTAATTTTATATATTTTCATTTAATTAAAAAAATATATATAAACCAATTTCATTTAATAAATATTGAAACACTCGTAAATAATTTATCTGGACAATTGGTCAATTTCGTTATATTGAGAAAAAAAAAATCATTTTAATTGGCATAACCTCCATTTCTTTATTCAGAATGCTTATAAACAGCATGTAAACTGCATTAGGTACTTAAAGTTTTTTTGTTTTTTTTTCTTTTTTTTTTCTCTTTGTCTGTGTATTGTATATGTATATTATAATATATCCAAATCTTGGACACATATTATAAATCAATTGAAATCATCTATGGTTTTGCCTTATTAACACTAACACATATATCCTAGCTTGTTCCTTAAGAATATCAAATTGCACATTTTAGCTATTTTATTTAAAATTAAATTTTTTGTTATTCTATTGAAATTTACTTATACACAAAATGTTAATTAGAACATAATATTTAAATTGAAATTGCTTATCTAATACGGGCGCGACACGTTGATTAAAATATTTCACATAAGTTTATAATATAGAGAAACTCTGTACAGTATATGTTGCTGAATAATAACTTTTAAAACTGACTAAAAATCAAATAAGCGATGAATAAAATGACCAAATATGTAATAATAGTTACTATTTAGTTACTATAAACAAATAAACATTATCAATATATTACATTTTTATAACAGACAGAAAATTATTATTTATTAAATATTTGAAAAATTAGAAATATATATATATACATATTACATATAAATAATATACCTATTATATCCCGAAAATATCTAAATCGAAAATAAAAGCAAAACGATACAAGAAAAATCACAGTATTGCACTATCTATCTACCAATTTGGTAATTTTATTTTGCATATTTGATCGATTGTCAGGTAATATGTGTGTAAACTTATTTTTAAAATGAATAACATTCAATTTACATTTAGAGCTTAATATTAGCAATAACCGTCTCTAATGTAAAACTGTTTTTTTTTTTTTTTTTTTCTGTTATTTGCGTAGACGAAATTGACTACCGCAATTTATTTCTTTATTTATATATTAAATTATTCCTTAATAATAATATTTATTTGATTATTTGTTAAATATTTTTTCAAACAACACATCATACGGTGGTATATATTTATCAACTATAACTATTGGTAATGAAATTAATCTACTATTTATTGTTCGTGGTTTATCTATAATTTTATTTACATCAATTTCACCATTTAAATTACTATCTTTGTACAGAAATCTTTTATCAACGACAATACAACAATCAGTGTCTGTTGAATTTATTGTTGACGATGATGGAGATTGGGACGGAGCTTCTTCTAATGTATCTATCGAAAATACATCAAAATATTCTAATGGTTCTTGGGGTGTATCAGACCGTTTTATAACAATATTTTCATCTTCATTATCTTCGTCATTACTACTACAATAGAATGGTACCGGTGATCCTGTGTAATCACTATACGATGTCGGCGGTGCATCACAATCCAATAGTTCCTGATTTTGATCATTATCGGTATCGATACGATCCTCGTCATTTTCCCTATCATCGTCATCATCATCATGAACACCAATGTCGACATCATCATTCGCACCATCAACAATAATTTGTTTTGGTGATCGATTTCGTATTGTTCTAGGAGATGGTTTTGAATAACAGCTACTTGCTATACTACATACTTCCCAATTCTTAGCATGTGTTCTATTTGTAATAGTTAAGGAATTCGCTAACTTGGCTTTTGAGACTAGTTTTGATGTTTCACGGGCTCCATCAATAAGTTTATTTAAATTTGAGGACCCATTTTGAATGAGTTCTTTAGTTTTGTAACCGCTAAAGTCATTTGGTGTTCTCAAGAATAAACTTTTTTCTGACTTACCAAATGCAGAAACTCGATCGATAATGCCCTTTTTTTGAATGGCATCGGATTGATGTAAACCATTAATGTGTCGTTCGAGTTCAGCTCTTTTTAAAAAAGACATATCACAATAGTTGCACGCAAACGATTTCTCGGCATGTAGTAATGTGTGATGTTCTAATTCATATTTATTATCAAAATGATAATTACAACTGATACATATATGTAATTGTGGTCGATGACGTTTTTTATGACGAATTAGATTTTCTCTGTATTAAGAAAAAGAAAATTAAAATAAAAAACGATATGTTATTAAATTGATCAACATACTTATTTGTAAACCATTCATTGCACTCGACACAATTATGTAATAAAAGTGCATTATGCTCTTGCACTTCATGGTACATAGTTTTTGAGAGAGATGTGGAACCAAATGTACACGTATGACGAAACGAACATGCATAATATTCCTTGCCCTTTTGCTTGGCTCGCCGTTTACCTTTAAATTTTATGAAAAATTATTGAATAAAATAATATGTGCCAAGAAAAAGTAAGTCAAAGCAATTGTCAGATTGATTTACCAGCTTTGTGAAGTTTCCGCCTTTTTTGCTCATGAGCCCATGTACTCGAATCATTTGAGGATCTTCCTCTAAAAGTTTAAATTGAAAATAATATAATAATTTAACGACTAAAATACGTCATGGTGTATATTTTAAAAAATAAGAAAACGTCGTGTGTTCTTTTATTTGACATTGCAAATAAATAAAATGATTACTTACAAAATACTTACAATTAAAAATAGTTTTTAGTCTTACCTAGATAATTTTGATGGGCCAGCATTATCACTTGAAGCTGCTAATGAGATTGACGCTGATGAAGATGAAACTTCTGATATTCGAGTCATACCAGAAATATCAGACAAAATTGATATACAATCATCATCTCTTAAATTATTATTTACTAAATCCTTCGGATCAGGTTTTTCGCCAATATCTAATTGGGCAGTCCATAGTTTAACCACTTGAATTTTCTCATTGTACAATGAATCAGTCTGGGTACTATCAACACTACATCGACTTGCCGCCCTCGACCTACAATCCTCATTGTTATCATCATACTGATTGATTGGTTTAATTAAACCTAAATTGGCAGGTCGTCCTTGTGATCTTGTCCGCCTTCGCATATTATTACTATCACTGTTAATGCAATTTTTGGCCTCGCAAGAAATCATATGCCACGAAAAATCATGTATTAATCGAAAAAATGCGCCACATAAATGACAATTATAACGTTGTTCATGTACAATGCTATGCTTTCGTAGTACCGTCAAAGTATCAAAATCTTGATTGCAATCAGGACATTTATGTTTACGCTTCTCGGCAGTAACTTTACGTTGATCGATAGCCTGATGAGTTCGTATGTGTTTTCGCCATATATGTGCCTTTCTATATATCTTATTACAATGTTCACATTGATAGGTTATATTTTCGTGTTGCTTACGTCGTGCGTTTATGGCATCATTTTGCACATGTATATTTCCACCAGATTCCGTGTCTAATGCATTTTCAGATGTCTGAAACATTGGTTCCAGAAGATCAAAATTAGAGCCTCCATCACCGTATCCACCATTTAAATCACTTATTTCACTATCCAATTCATCGATTTCATCACCTGTGCTATCTGGCTCTTGCGGTAATTCTTCAGTGCGAACATCCGATATTATTAAACCGCCCGAATCATTATTAACAATACTATCAGGAAGAAGTGATTTGTCCGTTTGATTGCGCAGTAATCGTGTTAATGATGAATCGTTGAAAAAACTTTCAGCCACACCACTTGGAAGAGTCATACATTTGGATTGAAATGATTTACATTCATTTTGATATTTTAATACATTTGCACGATCTCCAATTTTGTAATAATATTTTATCCGATGATTTAACATATTTCGTATAATGCATCGTTGATATTCTAAACAACAATTTACACGCATCACACAATTGCAGCATATTGTTTCTGGTAAGCTCTTATCACGAGTAAGCTGTAAGAAATAAATAAATTTAATAAGATAATGTTGTTGCATATCAATAACGTATTTTAGAAATATTAATAATATTAATATGTACATCATTTAATTTGATACATTTAATTTAATAACAACTAGGTATATAATATGTTTTATTTGATAAAAAGTGGGAAAAGTTGAAATCTTATCCTAATTCTTGAAACATGGTTACAATTTATTAATTAAACAATATTTGTTTTTTTTTTTAGACGGCAATTCCTACTGGCCATTAATAAAATATTAAAATAAATAATGAATGCATTACATAAATATATAAGAAAAATTTGCTCTATTGAATCAATTCGGTCTGAGTATACGAAAGGTTTTAAATATTGCTAAATCTTTCGACAACCTCAAATGAGGTTGTTCGAATAGAACGCACATTTATGTGAGCTAATAGAGGTTAGGGTGGTCCAAAAATTTTTGAAACCGTTTCGAAACCCTTTTGAAAAAAAATTAAATTAAATTAATTTTCAAAAGGGTTTCAGAAACGGTTTCAAAACGGTTTTAGAAACCGTTTCTGAAACGGTTTCAAAAAAATTTGGACCACCCTAATATATATAAAAAGTATTTTCATCAGTTTTCAGTTGAAATATTGAGATACACATAAAATACATTTCTATATATATGGAAACTGATGAAAATACATTTGTTCGCCACGAGAAACGTGAAATAGACAATTCCACATATTTTCAATATGTAAGAGTAACATTGAACAGATCGATTTTCGTATTTATAAATAATTATTTATTTTTTCAACTCATATTTACTTAAAATTAATGAAAACATGTTTGTTTTTGATACTTTTTCAGAAAATAAATATGCACTATCGAGATTTGCCAGTAATTGATGCCTTTGATATAAATATGACATGTAGGATCTCTAGTTTTCGTAATATATATATTTAAGATACGTTCCTTTATTCAATTTAAAATTTGATTAATGACCAATTGTCATTTAAAAAACAAATATTGTTCACCATGTTTGACCGCATAACAAAATTTGAGTAATTAAAGCTAAATCTTCTAGAGATTTTGTAATACATAATAATTATAACTGATGAACTGCTTGAAGATCTTAAAAATATTTTGCAACCTGCGTAAATTTAAATATGGGTTATCATCCAACGCCATTCGCCGTTTTCGGTTACTCTCTACATTGTCGTCGACAATCCTCATGTTATTTAAATGTTCATTTAGCCTACAGGATCCCTACAATACTCCCACCAGAACCTTGACTTGTCTCTTGTTAAAATGTAATATCTCCTTTGTTTTTTTTATTACGAAACTCTTCCATCCATAGTTTTGATGTACAAGTGGCCAGAGATCTCTGATATCGGAATATCCATGTCTAGCTCCTACGCTATGAATTGGTTCATAACACCTTCCATAGCCAGTTAATCTGCTGTCTCATTTTTATCCTTGAGTGCTTTGTAACCAACCTCTGTAGATGTTTCTTGCACTCTTCGATAAGCTTGGATCGAATAGCCAATAGTCATCGATTCAATGGCTTTAAGAACTGCTTGACTGTCCGAACATATGTTCTCTATACAAGCTTACCTTAACTTCTGTCTGTGTTACACGCCAATATAGCAAAACTTCCGCTTGGAAAACTGTTCCGTGTATTCCTGGTGCCATTGTCAGTTTAGTCTCTGGCCTAACACGTTCATTTTCGAACCACCTGTATAACAACTGGCTTTTGGCATATCCAGTGCTTTACGGCATATCTTCATAGCAACACCATGCCTGCATTCCACTTGTGTTAACTTTTAACTACAGAAAATATTTGCATCCTAGTGCAAGTTTTAATTATTCAAAACACAAAGAAAGCGCACGCATATTGCTTTCCAAAATTATTCTTGAGCCTCAACTTTCAATTGCACCTATACAATTGAGCTTATATTTTCCATAGTTAACTAGTCCTCTAAGTACATCTGTTAAGCAACAAGCGCGGCTATGTTAAATGCTTAAAAATATATAGAAATGCAAGTATTCGTTTATTACGTCACTCCTTAAATTGATTCAATCCACCAAATGAGTTGTTCGATAAGTCAGCGATTAAGCATATTTGCAATTATCTTTGGGATATCTCAAAAATCTTCTTTTTTTCGTAATATTTCAGACATTCGAGAAAAATAAAAAATGCACTAAAGACATTAACGTCTTAACAATATCACTGCAATTATCCATATAACCTATCGTTAAAAACTTTTTTACTCTTAAGATTTGTCAAGAATCTGTTCTTATATGGATAATTGCAGAGGTACGTCGATATAGATTTTATCTGTATCGCATATCGCATATGTATTGTTCCATATATTTATTTAAACTTTACAGATTTAATCTATATCTTAGCTGAAACATATTTGTACTAGTTTTTTTTTTATAAATATAGTATATAACCGCATCTTTACAATTGTTTTACTTAACATATTTATAGAACTTGTCTATGTCGCATCCATAGCAGAGAACTGCATGGATACACATTTCAACAATCCTTAACCATCCGTATCCGATACCTTTATCATCCGCAATCCGTGGATATCCATTTCTAGGGATATCCGCATAATTCGCATCCATCGGATATCTGCCCAATATCCGCATCCAATGGATATTCGCATAACATATGTTTAATGAAACTTGGAAATTTAAAAAAAACTATAAAACATTATTTTATTACATATTAATTACATAAAGAAAATGATTTAATTGGTTATGAAGTATTAATAGAAATAATGCAACAGTAAAATAAATATACGGTTTTAAAAATATTGCGGATTTACGGATATTTTCCGGATATCGGATATTTATGTCTGATATCCGTACTCATCCGAAAATGCGGATATCCGTGGATATCCACGGATACGAATAGACTTTGCAGGGCTCTGATCCATAGTAGACCTATACTAGTTTTCTTTACAGATTTGGACTTTACCGGTTTCTTTATATCGACTTTACTTTACGTATTTCTAGATTTTATATTTGTGGTATGATCATTATTCAAACTAAAATTGATTTCGATAAAATTAATATTTACTTAATATGTACAGAGAGTTTACAAACACTGTGTACTACCTGCATTTATGTGAAGGCCTCTACTCTATCTTTTCTCTAGTTATATTGGATCTTTGCAAGATCTATATACCGTCGATATAAACTAGCGCCCCTCTATCCAAAGGGTTAACAAAATATTAAATAAAGTAAAGTAATTGGATATGTCATTTTATATCTTAATAAAAGCATATGTGATTATTTTATTCTTCGTAAAATTATGATGGTCACCAGGTTTTTATTTTATTGCTACAACCTTCAAGAATATTAAACAATATAATATTCATAATTTCAGTTTAACTATCGAATTTTATACCAGTGGGTGGTTTTTATAAAATATGATTTTTATTTTAATAATAATATGATTGTAAAAATACTCAAACGATTACTACTTAATTTAAACAGTTGCAAATGAAGATATATTTAACACCGAAATTTGCTGAAAGTAAAAAAAATAGAGATTCGGATCATTATATTTAATTAAAAAAAAAACTTACAGTGCAGCAATTTACACTTTTCACAAATTTATGTTTTTAAAACATAAGGAACGTTCACAACTGATGTCACACTTTTGGAGGAGAGAGGGGTTTGATGAAAATGTGAAAAAATGTGTCAAAATGTGACATAAATGGGGAGGGGTTGAGAGAACTGTGACGTTTATTTTGTAATTATTAATTTTTAATACATTTTATTAATTATTGCACTTCACTTATTAATTGCTGCGCAAAACAAAATGTGGATACGCCATAAATATAAATATAGTGATATTTATCGAAAAATTCAAAATCGAATTTCAAAACTAAATGCATGGTAAATGTTATAATACATCATCTACATCTACATTAGATCTTACAGTTAATATTTATCGCTAAAAACTTACTTATGTTCTCAGCTACATTAGTATTTAGTGAAAAAGCTCTTTGCCATAAATACTAACTTTAAGATCTACTATAGACGTAGTATATAGGTTGGCAATTAAAGTAACTATTGTTATAATATATTTATGCGTTCATGTGCATTTTAATAACTTTCAAAAAATTATTCTTTATTATGAAATAAGTTTTTAAACATTTTTTCTTATAATATAACTACATAAGTGATGTTCTTTTTACATATATTTTTCTGATCTTGATAATGATAGACGTTCCTAAATGAGTACTAATGTACAATGGTACGCATTTAAAAAAGAACGCATATTTTTTTACCATATGAGGTGGGGTACCTACAGATCAGTATCTAGAGCAATTTTACATTTTTACGTATACTTATCAAGAACAAGAATAATATAAAAAGAACAATACTATAGAGTTGTTAAGTATGCCTGATATCTTCAGCCTATAAATTTTATGTCCTCTCAGATTATGATTTTTCAACCAAAATGATGATATTTTCCTTAGATGTAGATGTAGAAGTAGATGGAGCGCAATGAATTCTGATTCAGATTCTATTACTAAAGTAAATTCTGATTCAAAAACAGCGTCATCTAGTTATCACTCTGAACATTATCTTTAAATCTCAGAGGTATTTAACAACTCTATACTATCTAGCTATATATCTAATTTGTTTTTTTCTGATTCTTTAAAAATCAAATCATATTTGTGACGTCCATATGGGGGAGGGTATTTTTAAACTGTGACCAGATGTGACAAGACCTTTTATTTCGAGGAGGGGGGTTAAAAATAATCAACTTTGGTGTGATGTCATTTGTGAACGTTCCCATACCAGGGTGTCTACAGATTTCAAAACTTTCAAAAGTACGACTTTTTAACGACTTTTTAACGGTTTTATACGACTTTTTT